>JAQQSV010003443.1:0-15239 GCA_028646515.1 Pseudochirops corinnae | reverse complement strand
TCTAAACTTAGCCATTTGTATAGATCTCTCTTTAAATCAGAACCAATGAGAGTAACAATCATATGATGTTCATCTCCTTCCTTCCCACCCCTCCACTTTAGTGTGTTTTTATGCCTCTTCTTGTGGCATAATTTACCATCTTCTGCCTCTACCTTTCCTTTTCTCCCATTACAATCCCTTTCTTCCCCTTAATAGGGTTTTTTTTAAATCTTCAGATTAGTTCACTTATACCCACACCCTCTTTCTATGTACATCCCTTTTAAGTGTCACAATACTTATACAAATTTCAGTATTGACAGGTATCTGCTTCTCATAAAGGGATGTAAACAGTTTGCTCTTATTGAGTCCCAAGTTATGTGCATGTGTGAGCATCTGTGTCTGTATGTGTATGTGTGAGTGTATGTTTTCCTTGTTTACCTTTTTATGTCTTTTTTGGGTCTTGTAAGTAGAGATCGATTTTTCCATTGAGCTTGGGCTTTTTCATAAGGAAAGTCTGGAAATCCTTTATTTCATTAAATGACCATCTCCTTGCCTGAAAGAATATGCTCAGTCTTGCCAGGTACTTGATCCTTGGTTGCAATCCTAGCTCTTTTGCTTTATGAAATATCACATTCCTATCCCTCTGATCTTTTAATGTAGCAGCTGCTAAGTCCTGTGTAATCCTGAATGTAGTTCCATGATATTTGAATTGTTTCTTTTTGGCTGCATGAAATATTTTCTCCTTGACCTTGTAGCTCTGGAATTTGGCTACTATATTTCTTGGAGTTTTCAATTTGGGATCTCTTTCAGGAGATCAGTGAATTCTTTCAATAACTATTTCCCCTTCTGATTCTAGGACCTCAGGACAGTTTTCTTTGACTATCTTTTGGAGGTTGCTGTCCAGGCTGATTTTTTCATCATGGCTTTCTGGTAGACCGATAATTCTTAGGTTATCTCTCCTGGATCTGTTTTCCAGGTCAGTTGTTTTTCCAATGAGATTTTTGCACTTTTTTCTAATTTTTTCAATCTTTATGTTTTGTTTGACTGACTCTTGCTGCATCATAGAGTCCTTTTTTTGCTTTTTTTTCCCAGAGGGCAATTGAGGTTAAGTGACTTGCCCAAAGTCACACAGCTAGTAAGTGTGTCAAGTGTCTGAGGCCGGATTTGAACTCAGGTCCTCTTGACTCCAGGGCCAGTGCTCTATTCACTGTACCATCTAGCCGCTCCCATTTATGTGGTATTTTTAAGGCTTGCAACGCACTTTACAAATATTATCTTATTTTGTCCTCACAATGACTTTGGGAAGTAGGTACTATTATTATCCATTTTGGTTTTTTTATTTGTTTGGTTGATTTTAGGTTTGGGGGTTTTTTATGGATGAAGAAACCAAGGCAAAGAGAGCTTAAGTGACTTTCTGTAGGGTCACACAACAAGAAAATGTTTGAGGTCAGTTTTGATCTCAGGGCTTCCTGACTCCAGGTCCAGTTCTCTATCCTCTGTGCCACCCAATTTCCATCTATTCAATGCTTTGCCCATCTGATTTCAAACATAAGATCTTCTTGCCTATTACAAGAGAAGGAATTTACTGAAGCTAACTTACTTAACACTGTATGGAATCAGAGGAACTTGGAATCACAAAATTGGAAGGGACCTCAAAGATCATCTGTCTCAATCCATACCCTAGAGCAATGTTCCACACCTGGCGTGCACGCACACACACACACACACACACACACATATACACTACCACTGACAAGCAATCATAACTGGATGAACTCCAATTATGAGGAATTACTGCCTTCTGAAGTAGTTCATTCTACTTTAGGACAGAGCTGATCATCCAAAAGTTTTGTTCTGGTACCACCCATAATCTGATGTCTGCAATTTCTACCCACACTTCCAATTCTGTCTGCTGATCCCATCAAGGAAAACATGTCCAATGCCTCTTCAAAATAACAACTCTTCAGACACTTGGAAACGGCTACCATGTAACCCCTACCAAAATCTGCTCTTTTCTGGGCTAAATAGCCACAGTTCTTCCAACAGATGCATGTATAGGCATGTGTATACACACATGTGTGTATGCACATGCACTGTGTGATGGGTTTTCATTCCTCTTATGTCCACACACACATACATATATACATACATGTATATGTATATTTGTGTGTATATACATATACATATATGTAATAGGCTTACATTCCTCTTATCATTCTGATTGACCTCTTCTAGATATCTCTCCAGTTTGTCAGTGTTATGAGTTTTTTTCATTTTGTTTTTGCTTAAAATGTAGCTCTCAGAATGGAACACAATGTTCCAGATGAAGTCTAACTAAGGTAGAATGCAAGAGAATCTTCACACCTCTTGTTCTAGATCAGGGGTGGGGAACCTGCAGCCTTGAGGCTATATGTGATCCTCTAGGTCCTCAAGTACAGCCTTTTGACTGGTTCTGTGAAGTTTGGATTTGGTCGTAGGGATGCATTTCATGACCCACATGTGGCCTCAAAGCCACAGCTTCCCTCCCCTGTTCTAGGTACTATGCCTCTCTTTCATCTCCAGACTCCTGCCCATCAGTCTGATTGGTAAATGTCTCCTGGTAGGTAGACACTCTTTACTTCCAGCCATCATTCCCGCCTGCCTTGCCACCATAGATATACCCTTTTTCCACTCTTCTTCTGGGATCATAATCAAATTATTATTCTCATTACTCCTAGAAAGAGTATGTCAATCTACTGCCCTGTGGCTCTGTTCATCAAAATGGTAACTTTACAAACCAAAATATCCCCATTTAGACCATCACTCCCTCGTGTATGTTGTTGTTTTCTATTCAAATGTAACCCTCTGGAAGGAAGGAGCTGCCTTCACTTTGTTTTTGTATTCCCAGACCTTAGTCCAGTCCTTGGCTGTAATAGTCAAGCCAAGTCAACAAGCATTTATTAAACACAGACTGTGTTCCAGGCACAGTGCTAAGCAGTGGAAATACAAAGAAAGGCAAAAAAAGGATTCTTGTCCTTTAAGAACCCACAGTCTAATGGGGAGAGTCAAAAATCAGATAATTACTGTACATAGAGACAAGACATATGCAGTGTAAATTAGAGATAATTTTAGAAGGAAAGCGCCAATATTAGAAAAGATCAGGAAAAGCCCCTTACAAAAGGTGGAATTTTAGCCTTTTCCTGGCTTGCTGCAGCTATGGCTCATGGACCCAAGAAATGTCTACAGTGTGTCACCACGCCCAAGCACTGGATGTTGGACAAGCTGACCCACATGTTTGCTCCCAGATCATTCACAGGCCCCCACAAGCTGAGACAGTGCCTCTCACTCATCATCTTCCTCCAGAACTGACTCAAGTATGCCCTGATAGGAGATGAGGTTAAGAAGATCATGCAGTGGTTTAATTAAGATTGATGGCAAGGTCCACACAGACACAACCTACCCTGTTGGCTTCATGGATGTCATCAGCATCGAGAAGACTGGCAAGCATTTCTGTCTGGTTTATGACACCAAGGGCCACTTTGCTGTTCATCACATCACAGCTGAGGAGGCAAAATATAAACTGTGCAAAGTGAGGAAGATCTCTGTGGGCACCAAGGCCATTCCCCATCTGGTGACCCATGAAGCTCACACCATCCACTATCCAGATCCACTCATCAAAGTGAACAAGACCATTCAGATTGATCTGGAGACTGGCAAAATCACAGATTTCATCAAGTTTGATACTGGGTAACAAGCCTTGGATTTATCTGCCCCAAGTCAAGGGCATTGGCCTCACCATTGCTGAAGAGAGAGACAAAAAGTTGGCAGTCAAACAGAGCAATGGGTGAATGTTGGCACATTACCATGTGTTTTCTCTGGCCAAATAAAGACCTTACAAAGTGAAAAAAGGGTAGGATTTTATTTGAGACTAAAAAAACCAGGGATGTCAGGAGGTAGAGACCAGGAGGGAGAGCTTTCCAAGCATGGGGGACAGACAGTGAAAATGCACAGTGGGGAGATGGAATGTTTAGTGGGAAGTAAAGCAAGGAATCCAGTGTCATTTGCTCACAAAGTAAGTGGATGGGAATAAAGGAGTAAGGGAGTAAGAATAATGGAAAGGTAGGAAGAGTTCAGGTTATGAAGGACTTTAAAAGCCAAACAGAAGATTTTCCTATTTTATCCTGGAGGCAATAGAGAGCCACTGAGGTATTTTTTTTATAGAGGAATGACATGGTCAGAACTAACTTTAGAAAGATCACTTTGATAGCTGTTTGGGTGTAAGTAAGTAAGACTTGAGGCAGGGAGATCAATGAGAAGGTTATTGTAATAGTACAGGCGTGAGGTAATGACAGTTATTAAGCACTTAAGTTCTTTTTAAATTCATTCATTATATTAGTGCAACCTAAGATGCAATTTCTTATTTGACTACCATATGATAGAGGGAAAAAGTTAAACTTGTAATGCTGATGGTATAGGGAGCTCCCTGGTAAGGAAATTCCTTCTATCAATGCTGGTCAGCACCTTGTCAGAAAGTTATTGTCTTAAGGAGTTTCCTACAGCACTAAAAGGTTAAATGCTTTGTCAGAGGTCAAATAGCCAGTATGTGTCAGAGAAGGTACCTGAATCCCTTCACTCTGAGGCCAGCTAGCTCCCTTGCTTCTTCTCCAGTCTACCTTTCAGAGCTATCATAGTATATTGTTAACACATTTTTGAAAGGCAGTATGGTGTAATAGATAGAGAACTGACTTCAGAGTCAAGATAACCTGAGTTCAAATCCTGCCTCTGACACAAATTGGCCACTACTTTTGTCACATGGCCTTTCCATACCCTAAACAGCTCTCTAGGGCTCTTTAAGTTGCCTAATGGTCGAGAAAGTATCCTCATTACAAGTTCCTTATATCAGAATCAAACAAATGTTGTATACAGTAATAGCAATATTGTTTTTAGAACAACTTCGAGGGACTAAATCATTTTGACAATTATAAATATCCAAATTAACTACAAAGGACATATGAAAGAAGATGCTATTTGGACCCAGAAAAAAAAACTGATAGAAGTATGTATAGAATGATTTTACATATTTTACGTATCTACATCTACATATTTGTGTCTAATAATAGCCATCTCTAGAGTGGGGGGGAGAGGGAAGAAAAAAAGGCAATTTATGTAGCATTACTATATATTTAAAAGGATTGGCAAGTTGTACATAACACGTTTGCAGTTTCATGTGCAATTATTTTTTATTATGCTATGTTATGGAAATACTTGTTTTGTTCCATAAGTAAAAAATAAAATAAATAAAACTTTTTTAAAAATAAAAAAAACAGGTTTCCTATATCAATGTAATCAAAAGTTCAAACTGAAAAACAAGACCCTCTAATGTTTTTTCAACCTGCTTTCTAACCGTCCCTTAAATTTTAAAGCATCTCCACCTTCTTTAATTGGGTCCGATTGAAGATGCCTCAGTTGCAAGCCATGTTTTTTCATTTTTATTCTTCCTGTTTGGAACTGATTTTTGTCTCTGTTTTAGCAGGTCAGTGGTCTGACTAGACACAGACAGTTGCTTCTAAAACAACTCCCACACTGATAACTAGTCATTCCATGTCTGTTCAAGTATAAGCAATTACATTTTTAAAAAATATTATTAGGTCCTGTCAATGTCAATCATGTCAAATACCTCCTGACTCTACTCTTGAAGAAAGTATTCATGACCTATGGTTATAAGGAGTATATTTCAGAAGCCTTTGTCTTTTCTCTTTTCTCACTCCTGAGTGACATTTTCCAACATATGTTTTTACCACCTTCCCTTATGCACACCTTTGCATCAATCACTGAGTATTAAAATGTTGATCTCACCCAATTATTCACAGAATTACACTACCTTTTCATTCTCTAGAACAGATGTTGATGCATAAGCAACAGCTATATTCAATTGAGGTGGTCTTTTTGCAAACACTTACCTGTCAGAGATGACCAAGTATCTGTGAAAAGATGTTTTTCTTTTGCACATGTGATAAAATCAATTCTGCCATCTCCTTTATTTCTCACAACCTACCTTTCCAAAGTTATTCTACATCATTACCCTTAATGCACTCTGTGATCCAACCATATTGACCTTACTATTTCTCTCACACAACTCTCTATCTCCCATCACTATCCCTTTCCATTGATTCTCTCATTCTCAGGACTGGATTCAATCAAGCAATCAGTATGTGTTAAGTTCCTTCTGCTGTGGAAGGTTCTGGTTTTACAAATACGAAGAATGAAACAATCACTGCTCACAAGGAGCTTACATTCTAATTGGGGAGACAAGTACAGGTTTGTTAGGGAGGGCACTAGCAGATGGGTACAATCAGGTAAGCCTTCATGTAGAAAAGATTACCTGAGTTGATCTTGAACAAGAGGGACTTTGTGAGATGGAAATAAAGAAGAAGTGTGGTCCAGGTTGTAATGTTAATGGAATGGGAAGATCTTCCTTGTCCATTAATAGGTCTATGTGACCATATGTGTCCCCCTTTCCCTTAGAACAGAAGCCGTGTTCCCAGGTCTAAAGGTACACAAGTATTTCAATCACAGATGTCTTGCTGCATTCACAGCTGTGATACATCCTGAGTCACATAGAGTCCATTGGGGGAGGAACTTGCCTAAGAGGAGCTTGCTTAGGGGGATATTTGCTTACAGGGAGGTTTGCTTATAGGAAGGCTTTCATACTTTTTGGTACTAAGCTAATTGGTCAATGAGTCACAAGGGTTGTGGTGTCTGCTGATTCTGAACTTATTAGTTGAAAACTATATATACTGGGAAGTTGGTATTTTACTTTGGGGGCTCACTCATGAGAAGGACCTTTTGATTCCCTGAATGGGATTCTCAGTAGCTATTTGTTAAGAGCCCCACCCCTACCCCAACTACTCAGAGGTTTGTCCTCTACTGGTCTGGGGTGGTGTATGTAGGTGGTTGTAATACTTTGTTCAGAGAGTTGGAGCACTGTCTATTGAATTCTTTTTTGATTACTCATTTCTTTCTACTTATCTGTAGTTAAAATAAGATTTCTGACTTCTTTAAAGTTGTATTTCTTTCAGCAAAGCAGATCAAAGAACCTTTGCTGGTAGGCCATCCTGGGTGTGCTAGAGTGCTTGGTAATACACAGGTTTGTAGGATGGCTAAGTGCAAAGGCTCATTAATGGGAGCTACCATGACATGTATGAGCAGCATAAGGAAGGTCTGTTTGCCTGTGCCACAAAGCATGGGAGGGGAATTAATAGCTAAAGAAGCTGGAAATGTTGTGGAGGACTTTAAAAATCTTAACTAAGGAATTTATATTTATTCTAGAGCCAATAGAAAGCTATTGGAATTGATTGAATAAAGAGTAACATGGTCATTGTTCTTAAACAATAATTTTGGCAGCAGAACGTAGGATATACTAGAGTAGGGAGAAAATTGAGACAGGAAGTACCAACTTGGAGTTTATTACAATAATTAAGTGACAGGATGTAAAGGATTGAACTAAGTTTATAACTATCTGAATAGGGAAAAGACCTCATAAAGAAGAGATGTGGAGGTAGGTCTGGCAAGATTTGACAACTGATTGTCTCTGCAGAATGAGAGAAATCAAGTAGTTGAGGATAACACTAAAGTTACAAACCTGGGAGACTGGAAGAATGGTGGTGCCTTTGAAAGAATTGGGAAAGTTTAGAAGAAAAGATCACTTTGGGGAAAAGATAGTGAATCCCACTTTAGACATGTTACATATAAGATGTCTCCAGGACATATAATTTAAAAGGTGGTGATGTAAGACTGAAGCTCAGGGGGCAAAATGGAAATGGATTTATAAATCTGTGAGTCATCTGCCTAGAAATGATAGTTGAATTTATGGAAACCAATAGGATCACTAAGAGAAAAATGCAAAGGAAAAGCTAAGAGGCCCTAGAACAGAATCCTGGGAAATATACAAAATAGTAAGAGGAAATAATGTGGATTATGAGCCAGTAAAGGAAATGGAGGAGTCTTCAGAAAGGTAGAAGATCCAGGAAAGAGTAATATCACAAAAAAGTGAGAAAAGAGTGAATATCCAGAAGGAGAAGATGGTCAACAGTGTCAAATGTAGCAGATAGGTTAAGAAGGATAAGGGTTAAGAAAAGACTATCATAAATGGTCAAAGGATATGAACAGGCAGTTTTCAGATAAAGAAAATAAAGTTATCTATAATCATATGAAAAAAATGCTCTAAATCACTATTGATTAAAGAAATGCAAATTAATGCAACACTTAGGTACCATATCACACCTATCAGATTGGCTAATACGACAAAACAGGAAAATGATAAATATTGGAGAAGATATGGGAAAATTGGAACACTAATGCATTGTTGGTAGAGTTGTAAACTGATCCGACCATTCTGGAGAGCAATTTGGAACCATGCACAAAAGGTTATAAAAATGTACATACCCTTTGACCCAGTAATACCACATCTAGGTCTGTATCCCAAAGAGATCATAAAAAGGGGAAAAGACCCACATGTACAAAAATAGTTATAGTAGCTCTTTTTGTGGCGTCCAAGAATTAGAAATTGAGGGGATGCTCATCAATTGGGGGAATGGCTAAACAAGTTGTGTTATATGAATGTAATGGAACACTCTTGTTCTATAAGAAATGATGAGCAGGTGGACTTCAGAAAACCTGAACTTACATGAACTGATACTGAGTGAAGTGAGCAGAACAAGGAGAACATTGCACACAGTAACAGCAAAATTGTGAGATGACCAATTTGCATAGACTTAACTCATCTCAGCAATACAGGCAACGAGGACAATTCCAAAAGACTCATGGTAGAAAATGCTATCTACATACAGAGAAAGAACCATGCAGTCTGAATCTTTGTTTCTTCTTTCTCATGGTTTTTTACTTTTGGTTCTAATTCTTCTTTACAACATGACTAATGTGGAAATAGGTTTAATATCATTGTACATGTATAGCCTATATCAGATCATACGCCATCTTGGAGAGGGAGGAGGTAAAGAAGGGGAAAAAATTTAGAACTCAAAATCTTATAAAGTGAATATCAAAAACTAAAAACAAATGAATAAATATTTTTAAAAAAACTAAAAGTAAAAAAAGAAAAGACTGTAAGATTTTGCAATTAAGAGGTCAGTAGTAACTAGAAGAGTATCTTCAGTTAAGGAATGACATTGGAAACGAGAGTATAAAGGGTTGAGGGAGTGAGAGAAGAGAAAGTGGAGACTGAGAGACAAGTTTTTGGATTTTTTTCCCCAAGGTGTTTGAGAAAATGAGGAGAGCTATAAGATGATAACTCAAGGGGCTTGTTGGGTTTATTGGATTTCTTCAAATGTGGGGAAAATATGGGTATGCTTGAAGACAGTAATGAAGGAACCAGTAGATAGGAAGGTGTTGAAAATATTAGGGAAAGAGGTATAATTGAAGTTACAAACTAGTAGGAAAAGTGGGAAGGATCAAATGAGCATTTACATAAAGACATTGACCTTTGTAAAAAGAAGGGTCAACTCATTGTCAGAAACTAGGAGAAAGTATAAAATCAGTCCTTAGCTAAAATATAATGGAGACTGCAGAGGGTGGGAGACTTAAAGAAGAAAAAAACTTTGGAATAGTTTCTGTGGGGAATAAGATAGGAAATCAATTAGGGAGGAATAAAGGGACTACTTTGCTGAGGTGAGGGTTCAGTTCAAGTTGAATAACCTGAATTTTTAATGCATGTAGTCAGGATGGGTGTAAATGAGGCAGATGGTAGGAGCATTCAAGCATTGAGCTCTGGCAAAAGAAAAAGAATGAAACATGGTAGGACAAAGGAATCAATGGATTCTAACAAAGAGGAGAGGGAATAGACAAATGAAATGATTGAGATTGGAAAGGCAGGAAAGAGAAATCAAAGCATGGGCAAGGCCTTGAAAAAGTACTGAGGAATGAAGAGATTGGAGTTGTAGGGAGAGGTGGAATGATAAAAGATAGTGGTTAACAGAATTTTAAGTTTCTAATTACAGAAATGAAATGTGAGAAATAGTAAGATACAGTGGTTGACTGCTCTGTTGTATAGCTGAGATCTGGAATGAAGGTATAAGTCACAGAGCATATGGAGGCTAGGGAATTGTGAGGTTAGGAAGTTGGAGAGAATAGCAATGTGAATATTGAAATCCCTTAGTATAAGGGCAGCGATTGAAATGCCTTCTCTTCTCATTTCCATCTCTTAGAATTCTTTATTTCTTTCAAGTATTATATTCTACATCTATTCTTTCCTGATTCCCCTCCCCCAAGGTGCTAGTGCTATCTTCTCCTCCCCCCCAAAAAAACCCTGATTTTGGGTCTAGATACCCTCTGTAAATGTTTATTCTCCCAATAGAATGTAAGTTCTTCAAGTGCAGGACCAGTTTCTTTTTTTTATTTCTATCCATAGTCCCAGGCACAGCTCCTGGCATAGAGTAGATGCTTAACAAATGCTTAATTGATTGTCTCTACACAAAGAACTTGTGAGATAGCCTTCCATCTCACCACAACTTGTCTTCTAGTTTCACTTATGGAGTGAGTGAAAGTCAATATTAATATTATCCAGTTACTCTGATAGATTCTTACTGTCCACGGACTTTCCATATTATTTTGATAATTATATTTCAATATTTTTATTCTTATGTATTTTTTATTTTGCATTGTTATTAAACATTAGCTTAAAGAAGGGGTCTGTAGTTTTCATAAATCTGCCAAATGGGCCCATGATACAAAAAAAGACTAAGAATCTCTGCTCTCATAGAAAGTCCACTTGTTGGTCACTGAATATGAATCTCACAATTAGAATAGCAACAACTAAGTTAATTTTGATAAATAATGAAATAAAGTGATTCTTAGCACTCTCCATCCCCCCCCCCTTTTTTTTTTAACCACCCTGCCATCATCACTGTAAAATTGAAAGGTGGCTCTCTAGAATGGAGGGTCATTTTCTGTTTTCCTTTGTGTCTTGGGTTGCCATGGCCAAGGAATTTGTCAACAATTGGCCACTTCCTGGTGATGATCCTCTCTGTAACTTAGCATTCTGGTCCTTGGAAGGTAGATATAGGCTATTGCCAGGACTACACTTGAAATCTTTCCAGCTTGGCAGAACCTGCTAGAGCTTGTGTTCCATTGGCATCAAATTCAGGAACCTGGGGTCACCTCCACATCATGAGGATGTACTAGAGTAGGACTCTGTCAAGGACTAGTTTAGTACTGACAGTGAATTACTACGCTGATAGTAAGTGATGAGTTCCTGATAATTACTAGACCATTCTAGTTATCCTTTCAAAAATAGAAATGAGCTTAGTCTGGCATAACTTGTTCTTGGTGAAGTCATGCTGGCTCTTAGTGATCTATCTATACTTTCCCTTTTTCTAAGCACTCATAAATCATCCCTGAAATAATATGTCCTAGAATTTTGCCAGGAATTAAAGTCAAGTTTACTTAAAGTGTTCAAACTTAACTGTCTTCCCTTCGTTGGAAATCAGGACAATATGTGCCCATCTCCAGTTTTTCCAAGCCTCTCTGTTCTCCAAGATCTTTGAAAGATCACTGGCTGTGTGATTCAGCAATCACAGCTATTAGTTGTCTCACTAGGATGCTTTCATCTGGGTCTGGGAACCAGCATTCTTGTAACACAGCTGGGTGCTCTCTGGATGATTCTCCTTCCTTACCTTGGATTTCAGCTCCCTCTTTAACCTTTCTGTTCTCATCTTCACAGCCCACAGATCATTTTCCTGGGTAGAGAAAGTAAGGAGCAATATTAGAGTCTACAGTTGTTCTTTCTCTTTTTTTCTCCTTATGTTAGACATCATGAGTAGCTTCTCTGCTCTGAAACATAGGTAAAATTCCTTTTCTGGGTAGTTGTGGATTTTTATTTTACATTCATTACTAGCCTCAGCTTATTCTGAACTTTAGTGCCTTTTAGGTCCTCATAATTCTTCTTTACTCAACCTCAGTAACATTATCTCTTATAACCATCTTCCATCTATGTCTTTAAAAAAAAAATCAAAGTTGTTGAATTTGCAATGTTTTCACAGTGATGCCCTTAGAAAGTTTCAAATCTTTCTTCCTCATTAGAACAGCTTTCATATGTATGATCAGAACTTCAATCTTGAGAACATCTCATACTTCTTGGGTTAAATTCCCCTACAAAATTTTAGGCCGTAGGTTCTTACCTGTTCTTTCTCAGAACTCTTGGAAAGACTCTGTCCCCATACATAGAAAACGCATGAGATTATTACTGACTTTTCCTTCCACATCTACATCAAAATTCTAAATTGAGACCTTCACTTCCTCTTGATGTGGATACAAAGGTGCCCTAAGGTTGAGTTGTTCATTCCCTGGCATCCTAAAGTCTCCCCTTATCTTGAAATACCACAAAACTTCCCCATATCCTGGAGCATAAAATTTCTTGTTTCCCCCTCGCATCCTGGGTCGTAAGAATTCCCTTGTCTCCATTATCTTGTGTCATTCATTGTCCTCATCCTGTGTCCTTATCTTGCAAGACCTATCTTGTCCCTAAATCTCCAACCCCCATTAGAAACCCTAAAGTTACATCATCATCCTACAGGCTGTGTAACTTTCTGTGTATATAAGTCTGGTCCTTGTCCTATATCATTGTCTTTGTTTAGCTCCTTGCTAAGTCTTAGGCCCACGTGCTTTTGCGTTAATAAAGCTCCCTCTGGCTAAAGAGAAGGTCTCATTGAATTCTTTCAAAAAATCTGAATCAGCTCTCCCCGCTCTGAACCCCAACACTCCCAAGTTTCCTATCATTTCTCTTTTGACAACTAGTTTCTTCATATTGGTCAGAATCAGATCCAGAATAGAAATCCCTATTGATCTCTCATAGAATACTCAATTTCAATGAGAGTGTCAGAAGTCATTTGGTCTATACTCCTAAGTTAGGTCAGACTATAGCTAAAACATCCCTGTTAGAGTGTTGCCTGTTTTCTCCCAGTATAGCTCTAGAAAAGAAAACTCTTTACCTTTTCATTGGTAACCCATTTCAGGATTAGAAAACATTTATCACTGAACAGGTCTTCCCCTTCCCTTAGGTAAATACTTCTTGATGTTGTTCAATACCTACAATCTTTTCTGAAGAGGACATGAAAAAATATTTGCTTCTGATAGCCATTATAAAGAGTACTCTTTAATCTTCATATTCATTTATCCATTCAAGAAACTTTAAGCTTTCACTATATAGCTATGTTAAGCTGCCTTTCAGGCTCCTTTTGTTTCCAGGCTTGATCAATTCAGTTCTTAGTAATAAGAACTCTTAAGTCTTATTTTTCTATTCCTCAATGATTACCTTGCTTTCAACCATTTCCAAACTCTTTTAAATGATAACATCCAGAACCAGATTCAGGACTCCAAATAAGACCTATCCAAAAAAAAAAAAAAAAATGAGAGTGACAAGACCTAGGACTACATTTACATTTTAATACTTTCCTGCTGCCCCAATTATAAAGCTCTTCCTCAAAGAGACAGCCAAAGGCAAAGTTCTCCCAGACAAATCTTATAAGAATATCAAGTACTGAGCCTGAGTAGCTACCAGCATTTTATGAAACCTTATGCAACATAATGAATGGGCAGTCCTAACAGGTCAAATGTTCCTGTCAAAGGCTAATTTACTCAAATTGTTGAAGATTGCCTTCCTTTCCTAGTTAACAGTGGTCTTTTTAACTCTGACACAATGATTCCAGACTTAAGAAGGCAGGATGGTACAACGGAAAGAATACCAATGGTAGAGGTAAATGATGCAGGTTCAAATCCTTCCCCTGATGCTTACTAGCATGTTTCCTTGGGCAGGTCACTTAACCAACCTAGGACTCATGTTTCCTCAGCTTTAAACTGAGGAGATTGGACTAGAATGGTCTCTGGGATGTCTTGTAGAGTTATAAGCCTACCTGAATTGAACATATCCACCTTTTTTTCTTACATCACAGACTTGGACTTTTGCTCTACACATGTTCCAGTCACATTCGGATCTAGTACCTCAGCCATTTCTTCTTATCCCCACCTTGCCTACATGTCCCAACAAATATATACATTCACCAAATCCTGCTTACTATTCACTATAACTGATATCCCCAACCTTGAGAGTCATGGTGTAGGGGAGAGAGAAATCAATTTGGAGTCAGACAACTTAGTTTTAAATCCAAACTTTAGGCAACTTATTTAACCTCTCAGAGTTTCCTTATCTGGAAAATGAAATAATTGGGGTGCACAAGTCCAGCCATCCTCTGGCCACTACAAACTATCCAAGCCTAAATCATTCCTATCTTATTCTTAGACTTGATTTATCCCTCTTGTTTCTAGTCTCTAACTTTAAAAACACAACAGAGAAGGGGGGGCAGGGAAGCAAGAAGATTCTGAAATCTGATTAGTGGGAAAAAATAAAAGTATGATATGTCTGAAGATTAGATTCTGCTTGGGATCCTCTCACAGATAATAGCTACTGGCAGCTTCTGTTTACTCTGGGATTTTCTTTAAGAAATATCTAATTGAAAATCAAAGAGAGTTGAGTAAGGTAGCATCAGATGCTGAAAACTGGAAAACCTGTTATAAATAAGTAAAATCTCAATGAAGAGCCCCCAACATAGAAAATAAGATGTGTCCATAGCTGTTACAGGAAGTGTTAGGCATGGAGGGTACCAACAAGAATGGAAAATGATCCAAGATCTTGGTTCTAAAAGGCAAAGTAATTTTACAGTGATCAGAAGAGTGTCTTTGTTGGCCACTGCTAGATAACTGCTCATAGATAATCAAAATATCGGTGCGTCTCCCTCCTAGAGGAAAACAAAGTGAAAAGACAAGAGGAATACTGTAACAGCAAGCAACCTAGCATACCCAGGATGGCTGATAGCACAGGTTCTTTGATCTACTTTTCTAAAGGAAAGCAGCTCAAAAAGGGTTAACAATCTTACTTTAATCAAACATACATAAAATTTACTTAGTTCAGGGGGGAAAGTCAACACCCTGAATTTCAGAGAAAATACAAACAGAAATTACAAACAGACAAAAAATACAGACAGAAAAAAAAATAACACAATTCAACAGACCAACAGACAGGGCTTCCAAATGTCTGACCATATACATACATACATACATGCATACATATATATATATATATATATATATATATATATATATATATATATATATATATATATATATATATATATATATATATATATATATATATATATATATATATGTATGCATGTATGTATGTATGTATATGGTCAGACATTTGGAAGCCCTGT
>JAQQSV010003442.1:0-15239 GCA_028646515.1 Pseudochirops corinnae | reverse complement strand
ATACATATATATTTTTAACATTTGATTATAGAACTTTAGATTCTAGATTCTTTCTCTTCCTCCCTCGTCACCCACCCCCACTGGAAGGACAAGCAATCAAATACAGGCTGAACATGTGAAATTATGCAGAACCTCTCCACAGTGAGCACACTGTGAGAGTCTGATAATATGTCCCTTCTTCCTATCCTTCCCACCCAATCACTCTCCACCCTGTCCCTGTCCCTGTCCCTCTACAGAAGTGTGAACTTTCATCAGCACTCCCCCCCACCCTGCCCTCCCCTCCATCACCCCACCTCTCATCCCCCTTCCCCCTACTCTTCTATGTGGCAAGATTCCATAAACTTTTGAGTTTTAAATTTTCTCCACCTCCTTCCCCTTTCCCCTCCCCAAGATGGCATACAATCTTTTATTTTCTGTATTTTTTTATGCCTCTTTTAGCAAATTGTTAATTCTCCTTTCATAATTTTCTTACACAACATTCATTTCTTTTCCTTTTTTCCTCTACTACTTCTATCTCTTTCTTTAACTCTTCCAGGAATTTCTGTTGGTTATGGATCCAATTAGTACCTATCTTTGAGGCTTTGGTTTTAGTTGTTTCCACACTGTTGTGTTCTGAGTTTATGTCTTGGTCTTCCCTAATACCATAGTAGCTTTTTATGGTCAAGTCCTCTTTTTCTTTCCAGCCTATTTCTTGTCTTTGAACTTTATGTTAAAGTTGGATTCTGCTCCTCTGTGGGTGGGGAGGAATTGTCTCAAGCTTCAAGCTTTTTCAAATTTCTGTTTTCAGAGCTAGTTCTGGGGGTCTGTATGTTTTTTGGTTCTTCCAAGGTGGTAAGATCCCAGAAAAAGTATAATCACTGCTCTACTGGTCTACACTCTGGTCTTTAGCCAGGAAGGGCCTCTGTTTCCCAGAAAACATATGCACTAGCACTCTCTCTGCCTTAGAACTGTAAATAGGGCCTCTGATCCCTTTTGACAAATATCAGCTTTCCCTTGTGCCCTGAAACTGCAACTTCAAACCGTGTATATGCAATAATCAGTACCAACAAAGGCTCCCCTGAGGTCTATTTCTGATGAATTGTCTAATCTCCTTACCATTTCTGACTTGAAAGTTTCAGAAACTGTTTCCTCCACTGTTGCTGCTGTCACATCTGTGGGCTCTGGACAGGCTTCCATCCTAGTGTCACAAACTCTTCCTATCAACTTTCTAAGTTTTCTTATATTGAAAAGTTGTGAGAAAGTGGGTTTTGGATGAAAGATGCTGAGAGATTTTTTTTGTCTGTTTATTTGTGTTTTTTTTTTTTCATTTTGTCATCAGCATCTCTGTTTTCTGTACTAAAGACTCCTGTTTTATTAACCAGTTTTCATTCAAAATGAACTTATGGCCTTTCACAATACAGGTAACACTTCTCTGGTCATTTTTCAATTTATCAATGTCCTTTTCAACTGTGATATCCAGAAATGGGAAAAAAAATTACTCCAGAAGAGGGCTGAAATGAGATTATTTATTAGATTCAGACGAATGCTCTACCTTAAAGGTATCAGTCTGCTGATGCATAAGCAGTCTTCAGCTGGGACCAGATTAAAATATAATTGAGAAATGTTTAAAAAATAAATAAAAATATGATACGATATTAAAAAAAACAGAAAAGGACTTTGCTATAAAAATACTCTAGACATAGATTTTAAAAAAGCACTAAAATTACAGGAAAGGAAAGATTTTTCCTCGAAGTTATTATTTGACTGGAAATATCATTATATTTAATGCGAAACATTAGAAACTCTCGGACTAAGAAGAGTCAGACAGAACTGAAAAGGATTGAACATACTTGGTCCGAGTACCTTTCTATGTGATAGCTCATTAAATGTGTGTTTAATTTCATCTTCTGAAATCGATTATTTAGGTTATTTTTTTCCACTTTTGACAATTTTATATATTTGTAAATGCTCATTTATTTCTTTTATTTCATAAAGGGTTGTTTTGGGCATTAAGGTGTGGGAAGTTGTGTTTGTTAGTTTTTAAAATAACTTTGATAGTTGACATGTTGCCCCATTCTCATATCTGACTTTGTTAATTTAGATTTTTTATTCTCCTATTTTTGATTAAATTTGATAATTATTCATCAATTTTTATCACCTTTTTAAACAGCAGCTCTTTGTATCATTTTTTTTTTTTTGCAGGGGGAGGGCAGGGCAGTTGGGGTTAAGTAACTTGCCCAAGATAACATGGCTAGTAAGTGCTAGTAAGTGTTAAGTGTCTGAGGTCAAATTCGAACTCAGGTCCTCCTGACTTCAGTGCTGGCTTTGTTTTCTGCTTTGTTAATTATTCTTTTTATTTATTTAAGTTATTTCCTACTATGTGTTTGTTTTAATTTCTCCATTTTATAAATCTTTAACTGAAAACCCAATTCATTAATTTTATTTCTTTTTCTTTTTGTCACTAATACGTTTGAAGATATATAATTTGTTTTGTTTGTTGCTTTGTCAATTTCTTATAAATTTAACAATTTTTTTAAGGTTTCGTTATCATTGTCTTAATTTCAGATACTATGCATATGTTTGCTACTTATTGACAGTAGTTAGGGGTTTCCAGGGAGAAAAGCATGTTTGGAAATCATCAGTTATCAGCATGGTATCTGAAAACATAATTTCTATTTCAAAGCTATGCCTTACATATTGACCTTGGCCAGGGGTAGACTACCCTTAACAAGAGCCAGTAAATGTGGGTATACATGTGTTTTATATGTATGTTACATGTCTATGTATGTGCGTGTGTGTGACATTTTATGAAAAGTAATGAAGAAGGATAACACCGATCACCCAAGTCAGATACTATAGTGCAGGGGCAGGGAATTTGTGGCCTGGAGGTCATATGTGGCCTTCTAGGTCCTTGGGTGGGGCCTCCTGACTTAGTCCAAATTTTAAAGAACAAATCTTTTTGTTAAGGGAATTTGTTCTGTGAAGTTTGGATTCAGTTAAAGGGCCACACCCAAGGACCTAGAAGGCCATGTGTGACCTCCAGGCCATATGTACCCTACCCCCGCTGAGTATTCGATATTAAAAGAAAAGTAGCTGATAAGTTACTGGGTTCTTTTAATGAAAATTTTATTCTCTAAAAGGGAAAAGAATCAATAAAGAAAATTGCTATTCTGGACAAGAAGAACCTAAATTTCGGTGGGTCTCAGATATACAAATCAACTGAAAATCGTTTTTCTTAAAAAGCAAATCAACTCAATTAATGGATGTGATTGACTTAAATAATGTGAAAAATTATGTGTACAGAAAGGACATTATTTGGGAGGGTTTTTTGTTTTTGTTTTAATGTCTTATTTTGAGCTAAGAATTTCAAGAAATTAATATCCAAATTTTGATAAACAAATGTCTTTGCATCCCATAGAAGGGGAAGAAAAAAGAAAGCTTGATTTTGGGGGGGAATTGGGGTAGGATAGAAGTTGAGAAGAGAGGGAAACATATATTGAGTGGGGGCATCACATCTGAACAAAAAAATAAAATACAATTTGAGTGGAAAAGAATGGATACACCAAATGAAACCCCTTTCTATGACTTGGGGCAGGGAAGTTGATACAGTAAAAATCTCCCAATAAAAATAATAGAAACTTTGGAATTATGTTTAATGTTATGGTACTCTTTATCTGCTATAATATGAGGAAAGTCAGGGTATATATTTGTGTCTTTATATGAGAAGACTGAGATTGACTTAATAATAGTGAAATAAGGGGGAAAATTACTCTGTTGACAAAGCACATGCTATTACACGTTATCGTAAAAGAAAAACACAGATCAACAATAACTCCCTTATGCAAAGGAAAAGATTATGAAATAGATTTTAAAACATAGTTTGATAGCATTCACCCAGAGGAAAAACAACTAAGATATAAGACCACTGCAATAATTTGCTGCTTATTGATTTCTCTGAAGCATCACTACCTTTTCCAATCCATGCTCTACCTAGCTGCCAAACAGATATCCATTCCTCAATCACACTTCTGATCATGCCAATCCCCTGCTCGAGTAGCTCCAGCAGGTCTGTGAATGGTTGGTTGCCACAGGTCACATAACAGCTGCCCAAACTCCTATGGTGGGCAGCAAGCTGCCTATGGCCATATGTGATACAGGCCTGCTCTAATGGCTTCTTTTGGACTGTAGGATATAATAAAAACTTACCTAATTTTCATTTAAGGTCCTTTTCCCATCTGATTCATTAACCTTTTCAGCTTTATTGTATAGGGATCTCCTTCATGCGCCAGTCAAATTTGTCTACTAATTGCCCTTACATGACATTCTCCTGTCTATCCTTTGTAATATGTGTGAAGCATAGCTGGAATGCACTCTCTCCTCACCTCTGCTTCTTGGAATCTCTAAGTTTCCTTTGAAGTTCTGATCATTTCAAGTGTTATTTTCTGCTGCATGTCTATCTTGATCATGCCAATTGCTTGTGCCCTCTCCTAACAATAATTTGTAATTATTTTTGCATTTAATTCTATGTGTGCATGGTTGTTTTTCTTCAAGAAATAGTCTATAGGCTCTTTGAGGTCAACTGTGTGTTCTTTGTCTTTGTACCTGCAGCACCTAACACAGTGTTTAGCACTTAACAAATGTTTGTTAAATCAATAAATTAGCCATTTTGAATGAGAATAAAGAATAAAATCTACTTTGCTTGAGCTGATCCTGGGATATCAGTTGCTGCAGTAATGTTTTCAAAGCTGAATACAAGGTGAATGTACTAAGGGAGATAAACAAGACAATTATACCATTATTTCATCCTTAAGGTCTGTGTAGGAAAAAAACAAATATATGTGTGAGTGTTGGTATGAATATGTGTTTATATGTGCACTAAACAGAATAAAAACTAAAGTCCTTTAAGGGCAAGTTAGTTGAAATGCAAGATTATTTCAACAAGAAATCAATAATACTATTCTAAAAATGAATATAACAGGTCACAAAGAGAAATTAGAAGGAAGTTGCAATGTAAGCAGAACATGGTAAATGGAAAGGATGGATTTCATGGAAATATAGAGAAAGCAGAATATAACTTTAGGAAAAATTACAATATTGCTATTTACAAACATTGATCAGGCTTTATAGAATAAGCAAAAGATGGATGCACAGAGAAATGATAGATAGATAGATAGATAGATAGATAGATACATACATACATACATACATACATAAATAGATAGACAGATGGATGGATAGATAGACAGATGTATGGATAGATAGATGGAGATGGACAGACTTCTTCTCTACCCACTCTGGACAGGAACATAGGGCTCGTACTATACTTCAGAAGACTAGCACTATAGAGATATAGTTTGGGTCCCTAGCTTAGTCTTTGTCTTTTCCAGATAGCAGAAGATGCCTGAAATATTTGATTAGATGCAGAGAGGTGTCTCAGTGGTAGTATTGACCTAATTGTATTACCCTTCAGTTGTAGCCTTGGGCTTGTTCATTGGGAAACTGAGCAGCAAACTTTCACCTAAGAGTTCTCAAACCAGACAAATCATTGAGGTTTCCTTTGAGATTTAAAGTGAGATATTTCCTCCCCCCCATGGGGATCTTTAAAAAAAAGCAGCTGAAAAGCAGCTTAAGATTCTCTCTCTCTCTCTCTCTCTCTCTCTCTCTCTCTCTCTCTCTCTCTCTTTCTCTCTCCCTCTCTCTTCTCTGTTGTCGGAGTTATTCTCCTAGAGTAACAGAAAATAAATAGTTAAAATACTTAGGAAGATAGAATTTATTAGCTGCCTAGTATATGCTAGCATTAAATTCATCACTTAGATGAAGGAGGAGGAGGAGAAAGAAGAGGATGTGGAGGAAGATAAGGAGGAGATCTCTGCTCTCAAAGAACTAGATAAGAAAAAAAAGATTCACATATAAGGAGTATGGAAAAGCCACAGGTGGAATACTAGGGTCACGTTGGGGTGAAGATGATCAAAGAGTGAGGATATGTTAAGGAAAATGCAGGAAGAAATATAGATATATTCTAAAAGTCAGAAAGTTTAAACATTGTTTTTTATAGACAGAGTAAAGCAATTAATAAGGAAAATTTGATAAAAAAGTACAAACTTAAATGAAAGGTAAAAATTATTTCCTAAATAATACTCAGGTCAAAGATCAAATTGTAGAAACAATAAAAAATTCATTAAAGATAATGACAGTAGTAATATAACCTATCAAAACTTATGAGATACAGCCAAAGTGGTCCTTAGAGACAACTTAATAACTCTGGAAACTTACGATAAAAACAGAGAATAGTATTTAGTTGAATACAGTTTAAAATTAGGGAACAAAATTTAATTAATATAAGCACAGTGGAGTATTTATAAAAAGAAAGGATAAAATATAGAATTCAAAACACAAACAAATCAATAAAAATGTTCTTTTGGAAAAAATAATGATGAAGAGCTAATTTAATAAAAACAGATAAAAATGATCAAATAAATATGAGAAAGGGTCAATGACAACAAATTGAAAAGAAATTAAGAAAATCATCTGAAACTATTATTCATATTCATCTGCTAGCAAAAGTAAAATGACCTATTTTGTTATTAATGATTTTGGAATTTTTTTTAGATGGTTGTTGACTGTATTTCTTCTTTTGAAAACTGTTAGTTCATAGGATTTATGAACTTGTTGCTTCATAACGATTTTAGTATTTTTTTAAATCAATGTTCTACACATATAATTTCAGACTTGTATTAAAAACATTGGTTGCCATATTTCTTTTTACAATCTCTCCAATTCCAGCTACATTAGATTTAAATGTGCAAAAGCTTTTAAATCAATTAAATGACAAATTCATATTTTTGTTTTTATAATGTCTCCATTCTATGTCCATTTACAAATTTGTCTCTAATCTGAAGATACAAATTATTTAATCTTTTATCTACTTTTATATGGTGACTTCTAACAGGTAGATTGTTAGCTGATTTGAAAGTGATTCACCATATGATCTAAATTGATCACCTAAATATTTAGTTTTACATTTGTTAATTTTATGTTTTCTCCAGGAATTCTATTATATTTATTTTCTACCTGTGTTTGTAAATGAGAGTGTCTGGGGTATGTTTTTGCTTCATTGTTCTATTTTTGGTCTTTTCTCATAAGTTTTCCCTTTCATTTTCTGTTAGTGTACACAATCATATTCCTTAAATTCCCCTCTGTCCCCCGTTCTGCCCTTCCTTCTCTTACATTTCTTCCTTCTCTTCCCTGCACTCAACATTCAATCCACTACTTCTATGTCTCTTTACATACTTTCTCATGTCCCATGCCTGGAATTTTCAGGCTTCTTATCTCTGATTCCTCAGATTCCTGACCTCTTTTAAGACTCAGGAATTGTCACCTAATACAATAGGCCCTCATTTATTTTCCCTGATTCTTAGGGTTTCACTGCCAAATTACCTTCTCTTTATACAAAAATATTGCATTTATTCGTATATCATTTTTTTGATCAAATACAAATTACTTGAGGGAAGAAATCTCTTATTTTTGTTTTTGTGTTTCCAACACATAGCACATTCTGTGACACATAATAAAGACTTAATAAATACTCATTGAATTAAGGCTGTAGTAAGAAGGATTACAAAAAATCAGTGGGGTATTTTTTATCATATACTGCATCATAAGTTTTTCATTATTATAAATTTCCTCCAATAGGAGTTGGGTGGCTCAGTGGATAAAGAACTGGGCATTGAGTCATAAAGCACTGAGTTCAAATTCACTCTTAGACACTTAGTAGTTATATGACCCTGAGCAAGTCATAACCTTGATCTGCATCAGTTTCTTCAAATGTAAAAGATAATAATAGCCCCTATGCTCACAGTTGTTGTAAGGATCGAATGAGCTAATATTTTGCAAAGTACCTGATTTCTTATAGACCCTTAAATATTTACTTCCTTTACCCCACTAAAGTCATACACTCTTGCCTAATGATGGCATTAAACTGACGTTAGTTTTTCAGAATCAATTGAACAAAATTCCTCTTATGTACAAGTAATCATTTGGGACACTAATGAAGAAATAATAAAATGAATGAGTTCTTTCTCACAAACAATTTTCATTCTTCTGGGGTAAGAACAGCAAGGTTTTTCAGGTGCTACCCAATTTTAAAAGTTTTACTAGGGGCCCATTAAGTATGCCTATCCTCTGAAAATCAATCTAGTTAAATTCAGAGCCTACTCACCAGAAAGGTGACCAACAGATTTTTCTTCCCCCAAAGAAACTGTAACAGCAATCAATTTGGCAGATACTTAGCACTTAGTAACTTAGGGCTAAATATGGAAGTTGTGAACTCTGTACCACTGTGAGAGAGCATGAACTCCCCTGTCGATGTGGAAGAACGGGATTAGCTGAGAAAGGAGGCCAGTGTGTGTATATAAGCAAGAATTCTAGAGACAGAGAGACAGAATTGGAATGTTGCTCTTGGTGAAGGAAGACTCTTGGAGACTGAAGCCAGCTGAAATGGGGGGGGGGAAGGAGAGAAAGAGGGAGAGACAGAAGGAGAGAGAGAGAGTTTCTCTCCCAGCATCTGGAAGCTGACTGAGAACTGAGACGGAGTTTTTCTGAGACCAGAATCTGGTGCAGGCCACCTGGAAGGCTGAGAAGGCTTGCCTGGAAGACCTCCTGCAAGGCGGAGAGGGCTTGCCTGGAAGGCCACCTGGAAGGCTGATATTCCTTCTGGGTCCTAGGGCCAGCTGAACTGCTGGAGGACTGAAGAAGCATGACCAGGATAAGACTTTGTTTGTTCTTGGCCTGGCTGATCCTTGAGTTGCAGGCAAGAGAAGTGGTGGAGGGTTTGAGATGTGCTGGACCCTGTGAACTTCAGTGTGTGCCAGGGACTGCCCTGAGGACTGGACAAGGACCTGGGAGCTGTCTGCTTCTGAATCCAGGTGACTGTTTGGTGGGTTCTGGAGGGAGCTGGGACGATGGAAGGGGATCCAGGGAATCAGAGAGACCACCCAGAGTCAAGATGAAGAAAAGGCCTCCCCTTGGATGAAATTGATGTTTGCTGGACACTGAGGGGTAGAGGATTTGTGTGGTTTTCTAATGACTGTACTAGTGATTAATAATAGTAATTGGGAATCTAGATTAGTGAGTGATTAAGTTAATAGTTGCCCCATGAGTGGAAGTTTGATTATTGTATTGTGAATTGATTGAATGATTAAGTAAGGAGAGTTTCCCCCTTAGGGAAACCAGATGATTATTCTTTTGTTCCTTGTTCTAAATATTGTGGCCACTGTAGTGAAAATTGTGTAGCCATTCTAATGTTAAGCTATTATGAATGCCATATTGTGATTTTCTGTGATAAGATGTAATGTTGTGAATATTATATTTTGATATACTGTGAATGTTTGCCTTGATTTGTAATGGAATAAACAGAGTGTTCATTATGCTGTGTAATCTGAAGCTTAAAAGCTGTTCACAGTAGCATTCTTTTTTGGAATCTGCTGGTGCATGGCATTACAGAAACTTATGAAGATGATTTACTAAGAAATAGAAAAGTTGTAATCTGTTTCAATGGAGAAGATATGCTAAATAACGAAATCATGAATCCTTGAAAAAAGTGAAGAATTGCGTATTTTTGTAAAACATTTTATGGCTACGACTATGCATTACGCCTTTTGTTATATTGTAAACTCTGTGAAGGTAGAGTCTTCATCCTTTCACATACTAAATACAGTCCTTTGCACATAGTAGGTGCTTTTTATTATTGTTCAGTTCTTTCACATTTGTGTCTGACTCTTCCTGACTCCTTTTGGGGTTTGCTTGGCAAAGATATTGGAGGGGTTTGCCATTTCCTTCTCCAGCTCATTTTACAGATGAGGAAACTGAGGCAAACATTGTTAAGTGATTTGTTCAGGGTCACACAGCTAGTGAATATCTGAGGCCAAATTTGAACTCAGTAAGATGAGTCTTTCCAACATCCAGATCCACTTAGCTGCTCCTAGGAGCTTAATTTATGGTTATTTAAAGTATGAATCTGAGAGAGTGGTTAATTGACAAAGGCAAAATGACTAGCAAATAGTCAAGTAAGAATTTAAATTTAGATGTTCTGATAACATAATGCAGTATCTTTCTGTCATGCCATAAAGATTGCCACAAGGAATGAAATGAATTGTCACACTGAAAAGACCAACTGGTTATTTTATCACCACACCCTTATCTGAATTTGAATTAATTATACACAATTACAGAAGACTCAGTTTTTCAGTAGCCTGTTCTCACTGAGAGAAGCACTGTCTAGAACACTGGTTCTCAACCTTCCTAATGCCATGACTCTTTAATACTTCTATATGGGTGTGTTTGCATGTGAGCAGATCCACCCGGAGATAGATAGAGGAGCCATGTCTAGATTCCTAAGAACTTCAGAAATATGTGCTTTCCAATGCTCCTAGGCAACCACTGTGAAAAGGTCGTTTGACTCCCAAAGGGGTCATGACACACAGGTTGAGAACCACTGGTCTAGAAGAAAAAAAGATGGAGACTAACAATAAAATCTGGAATGTGTTTGGAGTTAAGAATATACTAGATTTCCTACAGGTAGGAAATTTTGGGTTCAAAATTAGTTCTGTGAGGGGTGCTAGGTGGTACAGTGAATAGAGCACCAGCCCTGGAGTCAGGAGGACTTCAGTTGAAATCCGGGCTCAGACACTTAACACTTACTAGCTGTGTGACCTTGGGCAAGTCACTTAACCCCAATTGCCCTGCCTCTCCCCCTTCAAAAAAAAATTTAAAAAAATAACTCTGTGATTCTTAGCTATGTGGCATGATAGATAAAGTGCTGGGTCTAGAGTCAGGAGGACTGGAGTTCAAATTTGACTTCAGACACTAACTGTATGACCTTGGGTAAGTCACTTAACCTCTCTGCCCCTCAGTTTTCTGATTTGTGAAATGGGGTTAATGATATCACCTACTTCTCAGAGGTGTTTTGATGATCAAATATTTGACAATAATTGTAAGGCATTTAGCAAAGTGCCCGGTACATGTGAGCGCTATATACATATTACTTATCATTATTATTACTCTTGGGGAAATAATTTCACTGAGTCTCAGTTCCCACAGTGTAAAACGGACATAGCAATATCTACATCACAAGAGCAAATGAGTTGCAAGGACTCAGATGAGATAATGAGTGTTATATGCTAAGTAAACCTTTAAGTGCTATATAAAGTGATCTGCTGCCAAGTTAAGAGGAAGAGGAAGAAGAAGCACTTAAAGCAATGGGCAGGGATGGAGGAGTGGGCTTGGAGACGGCAACCCCCCACCTCAACAGATCATGCCCAGGGTAGGCTGCAGTGGGGAGGAGGGGGAGGAGGAGTAATGACTGGGTGGTGCTGGCTCAAGGGACGACATTATTTCCAGTTCCAACCCAGGGATCACAACAAACACAACTGTCACAGAAGCATTATAACATTACATCTCCCATCAGTTTAGTGGCCTCCAATGAGACAGACTTTACACTCACACAGTAACAATGAAAGCCTAAAGTCCTTGGGGGTTTTTGAAGAGGAAGAGGAACTGCAGCACAAATACAGATCTCCATGCTTATAACAGGTCAGGATCACATTCCCTCTGAATAGCTTGTGGCTTATCTCTCCAATGGTGGGTTACTGATTTAATGATCCAGCAGACAACTATACCTGAATTCGAAACTCTAAACAATATCAGTTACTGTCTCAAGAGCTTTTTTCCTCTAATGGATTTTAATTTGAGGAAAATTAAATAACTTGGTTAAAGGATGGATATGGGAAATCAGTGAAAACAAGAAATCTCCCACAGTTTGTAACTGAAAATGTTGGAGGAAAAAATTTGACATTTGGATCCTACAGATTAGTAGTTCATACAAAAGTTGGTGATATTGTTGTATGTGTGTTGTACCAAGACATGTTGATCAAAGTGACTTTTTCAACTCATTCTATAAAAAATTGAAGGTGCAGGAAGAAGGGCTGTTAAAGAGGCATTTATATCAGTTATGAAGTTATGTTTTGATGGTATGGAGAATGATATTTTATTTTCAAGATTAGCACTGCAGATTGTGCCTGAAGATTTTGACCTACATGATGACAGTCTACTAAAACAGATATTAGATGGATAAGAAGTCTTAATGGTTGCAGGGTAACTGACAAAATTTAACCTCTAGTAGAAAACACTCACAACTTTAGGTTAACTCTGAGAGTTATCAGACTTTGAGTCAAACATCTATTCCAATATATTACTTTTCCTCAGCTATGCTACTAGCAAGAACTTGCAGCTTTATTCAAATGAAATAGCATCAACTCTTGTATACAATTTTTTTCTTGATATTTTATAATGGGAATGGGTAAATGTGGTGCTATTGAAACAACCTGAAGAATAAAATGTTAATTTACCTATATGAGACCCAAGGGTAAACCCCAGTCATAGGTACCATCTTATTCATACTTACAGCAAAATTCTAAATACAGTGTATCCATTTCAACATGAGTAGTCATGGTTGATGTGTTTAAGCAAGGTCTTGATATCACAGAGGAAATTTTGTTAAATGAGACAAAGCGGTCCCAATGTTGTGAAACTCTCAACTTCTTTCAAAAATATAAGCATTATATTTTTCTTCTAGTAAATGCACTAACAGAAAAGCAAAAACTAGAATGGTTTGTGTTGGTGGAATAAAAAATCTGAATACTGGTTGGAAGTTTGAAAAAGAATGCATTTATTGCACTGGCTCATGTCAATCTTCAGTCATTTCTAACAATCAAGGAAAATCCTGAAAAGGAAGAATTTCATACAATGTGGGTGATTGGTTTAGTCTTTCAAACAAACAGACAAAAAACTGAAAACCTCAGTGGTGATCTTACATAAGACATTCAGTCTTTGTAAAGCCAAACATGAGCAGCCTTCCTAAGGACTGCTGCTATGAATAGCTTTATGGGTTCTGATCACATAGTATAGTGAATTCTTTATTTATTCAGCAGTAAACTAAAGCAAAACATTCACAGAAACCAAAGTACAGCATTCACAATGATATAACATAACTTATCACTAAAGTGGCTACATAGTTTTAAATAAAAGATATCATTCAGTAAGTCCTTAACTCAATCACCCTTAAGAAGTAAGCCACCTTAAAGGACACAAAGTACAAAGGTCAAAGTTCTCTATCCCTCAGCCAGAGTAAATCATGATATTCTCAGTCAGCACTATGGACTAAAGGAGAAGTCTTTTCATCTTGGCTCCTGGCTGACTCTCAGATTTCTTGGTTCCTCTTCCATGGTCCCAGCTTTTGCCTGAATTTACCCAACTGTCACCTGTATTCAAAGGTAGGCAATTCTCAGCAACTCATCTGGTTCCTCATCCAGTTCCATATTAAAGTTCACAGTGTCCACTCCACCTCAAGTCCTTTGAAATTTCTGTTTCTGGGAAGATAAAGCTTAACAGAGCCAAAACAACATTCATGCACATTGCTGGCACCATCATCAATTCACTGTGAAAACACTACAGACCCACAAACATGGTCTGAGAACTCAACATAGACCCACATACAAGGTCTGAGAACTCAACACAAATGGTCAGTGTAGTCCCTGGACCTCTGAATCCCTCCTCCAGGATTTCTGTAAATGGACAATAAGAAAATCCTCTTTCAAGGCTTATAGTAAGGTCCCAGGGCTTCTGTACAACACAGACAGAAGAAACAAACAGAATGCTGCCACCATATGTGCTCCCTTCTCAATTCTGCTCTCTCCCAGCTTGTGCTCAGCTTTTTATCTGATCATTAGCTCCTCCCTCTTTCACTTACCTCTTATGTCCTTCCTGTTCCTATCTTTTGCAAGTCCATCCTGCTGTGGATTTTACAAGTTTTATTTCTTAACCAAGACTTGATATAATCTTTGGCAATATTCAACTGAAACAAGGTGCTAAGTACTTGTTTGCTTGACATTACAATCTTTTGTAGATACAATTCATAGGCAAGCAATAAACTGCAAGATGTTTGAGATGGATATGAAAATTGCTGCAATGCATGTAAAAGAAAGGAAACTTCACCAACTCCTCCCTAATCACATGCTTCAAAAAAGAAAAAAAAAACATTCTTCAAAAGTTCAACTAGCAGCTTTGATGGACAGCAGCCTAGATTTGTCTATGAATAGTGACAACAGCATGTCTATGCTGTCTCCTACCAGTGCTATAAAGAAAGATCAGTCCATTAAATAGCTCTGGCAGTTCTAAGGGCAGAAATGGTCCTGATCTATCTGTAACAGTAGGATTTGTGACCAGTATTCAAGCAACTGAGGTTTCTGTATCACAAGTAAATTCCCATGAAAACTCAGGTGATACGGGGGGCAGAGCCAAGATTGCAGCATAGCAGCAGCAACATATCGCAGCTCTCACATAGCCAACACAAAATACCCATAAAATAGGACTCTAAATCAATCCTAGAACTCCAAAACGCATACTAAGATACTTCCCACTAAAGTCACCTCGGCTACGAGGAGCCATATCAGCACTGCGAACTGAAACCAGCCAGGCTTGAAGCCAGGGCTGTACCTCAGGGGCGGCCAGACAAGAGGAGCAGTGAGCGGATTAGTGGCAGCTGGGAGCAGCGTTCAGAACTAGGTCATTGAGACTTGCAAAGTTGGGAGGGGAGCAATCTGGCTGAAAGGCCTGCAGAGTGGAAAAGCAAAAGGCAGAGGTTTTGCACACTCCTCCACATTGTAGCTTCCTGCCTGCGGCCTGCAGACAGCAGGGGGACTAAGCGATTGTTCTGAGGCCAGTGCTCTCGCGTTGAGCGGCCTGGATCCGGATCGCCGTCTTGGGCTTCGGTCTTGGAGTCTTCACTATCCAGTCAGCAGGAAGTAAGTAGGAAGGGTCCCAACACCTTCCTGAGAGCTATGGCAGCCGGGAGGACCCCAGCAATTTGGGGCAGAGCTTTCCCTTCTGGAAGCAGAGCCCAAAGAGATTTAAAAAAAAATCACGGACTGAACAACCATGAGTAAGAATAAGCATAAAAAGCAAAGTAAGAACAGCTCCCAAACCCTAGATTCTTCCTTTGGGGAAAAGAAAGATCATGGGAGAGATAGGGAGGAGGAGAACGAAGCCAGAGCACCCCCAACAGGGGCCTCCAATAAACATGAAGAATGCCTTAAAGCTAGGGATGAGCTGAAGAAGGATTTTGAAAACCAAATAAGGGAAGTGGAAGTAAAATTGGGAAGAGAAATAAGAACGTTGCAGGAAAATCATGAAAAGAGAGTCAGCAG
>JAQQSV010003441.1:0-15244 GCA_028646515.1 Pseudochirops corinnae | reverse complement strand
AGAACTAAGCCCAAAGGGCTATAAATAATTGCATACCCTTTGACCCAGTAATACCACTTCTGGGGTTGTATCCCAAAGAGATCATAGAAGTGGGAAGAAGACCCATATGTACAAAAATATTTATTGCAGCTTTCTTTGTGGTGGCAAAAAACTAGAAATTAAGGGGATGCCCATCAATTGGGAAATGGCTAAATAAGTTGTGATATATGAATGTAATGGAATACTATTGTGCTATAAGAAATGGGGAGGAGATGGACTTCATATTTACCTGAGAGCCTTATACAAATTGATGCTAAGTGAGAAGAGAAGAACCAGGAAAAACTTGTACACATCATATGTGTGATGACCAACCTTGATAAACTGGACTCTTCTCAGCAGCGCACAGCTATAAGATAACTCTACAAATCTCAGGATGGAAGGAGATACCTACATTCAGAGAAAGATCTAGAAAGAACAGACTTTAGATGGAGACTGAAGCAATCTACATGCTATCATTCTTTTCCATGTTTGGTTTTGTTTCCTTTTTCCCATTGTCCACTTCATTGGTTACAACCCTTCTATACAACCAGACTAATGTCCAGTGTGAAAGTATTTGCAGATTCTATACTTGACTGCATGCCGCTGTGTGTTTGGCGGGGGGGAGGTGTGAAGGAGGGGAGAAAACTTGAAACTCAAGAGACTCTAGAACTGAATCTTGTAAACTAAAAGTAAATAAACAAATTGATTTAAATTTTTAAAAAAAACTCTCCGAATGGAACTATATTTCTAGTGCATAACCCATTCTGACTGATTATATATGATTTGTATAAAGGTCTCATTTCCCCCTTGACAGGCCAAAAAAAAAAAAACGATCTTTTAAATTTTCGTAACCCCCATGTTGCCTAGCAAAGTCCTTCCATGTGATGATAGCTCATATTTTGGGGTACTTCATCCTTTGAGCTAGATAGTGCAATGCAGTAATGATACAAGTTGCTCCCTGTTTTGCAGAGAAGACTGAGATTCCAAAAAGACAGTGAGTGTTGAACTAAAGATAAAAGTGACTCTCAAACCCAATGTTTAGTCCACTATGCCATATTCCCTTTCCCATACAATAGTTGCTAAAAAATAATAATAATAATAATAATTGTGGAATGAATGAATGTGGAGAAACTAAAGAGCAATTTAAAGTAGCATTAATATTACACACATACACATACACACACACATCTCTTCATATTGAGATCTACTGACTCTAAAGAGAATGGAAGCAAATTGACAAATAATGAAAAAGTCAATACTAAAGTCTACTAGCCCCCAGTTCTACGCTAGATGCTATAGGGGATACAAGAAAAAGACACATAGTCCCTGCCCTCAAGAAGCTCACAATTTAATTGTGGGAACAAGGGTAACACATATGAAATAGAGAGCAATTTAAGACAGTATATCAAGGGCTCAATGGGGTGATATGGATCAGAAATGCAATAGGACAACAGGGAATGAAGAGGTTACCAGGAGTCAGAATCCTTGGTGAGAGAACACGAGTTATGACTTACAGGATGAAGGGATTCAGACAGGCAGAGATGGAGAATGGACAATCTAAGCCAGGGGAAGTATACTCAAGAAAGATACAGAATCAATAGCTGACAAGATCAGGAAATGTTATATTGTGGGCTGTTAGATATAAGGGAAATAAGGCTGGGTAGGCAAAGTGGGGAGAAATTGGGAGATAGTCAGAAGCGAAGCATTTGAAGTTTAAACCTGATGAAATGGCAATGGAGGCGGCACTGTAGGTTTTTAAATGGAGAATAATCCATCAAAGTAATGGTTTTAGGAAGCCCAATAGTATGGTAGGAAAGATTGACATCAAGGGAGATCAGTTAGAGAACTGTCATTAATATTCTAGGTATGAGACAATTAGACCCCAAACTAGAGGAATGAGTGTGAAAATGGAAGAGAAGTATTGAATCTGAGAGAAATCTTGAAAGAATCCACAAGGTTTGGTGGTAGAGTGAACATAGGAGGGAAAAGAAAGGAAGGGTCCAAGGAATGAATAATATTAAAAGGGAAGCCAGTTTGGGGAAAAGGAAGATGGGAAGGAGATGATGAGTTCAGCTGATGACAGGCACCTGAGGAATGTCACATTTTGTCAATATATTGCAATCAGGATTAGTGCAGAGATTGTACTAAAGCAGAAAGAGCCAGACTGGGGAAAAACAAATGCATCAAAGGAAATGCATTGGTTTAAGCCAATAAGTGACAAAAAAAAAAATCAATTAAGTAAAAAGTCTTCCTCCTAAACTCCCCACAAAATAAATAAATAAGGCAACAATAGACCAGTAGTCCCTGAACAACATTCCCTTCTATATGCCTTTAGCTCCTTTACCTATATCTATATATAGATGTGTGCGTGTGTGTGTATATGTATGTTTATATTTATATGTGTGTATGCTTTTCCTTTTCCTCAGAACCCTTTCCTAGTTTCTTAGAACTTTGATTCAGCTACTTTTCTCCCTTCCTCAGAAGCTAAAGTCTCAATATTCTCCTGCCAAAATACTCTTCATTGACATGGGATCTCATTATTGGTATCCCCCTGGTGATGTCAGATCATCAAAGGATATATGTACCCTACTCAGACCTCATCAGTACTACCCACAACTGACCCAATTATAAAGCTATTTTCAATTGCTTCATCATGATAGTGGAGAGAGGAGTATTCTAGTCTAGCAAACTAGATTTCTTACCATCTTGCTTTTCCTTTGGAATAGTTCTTCCAATCTATTCCTTTCTATGAGTTATGAATGGGACCAGAAACAACTAAGTGGTTATGAATGCAATTTTCATATGGTACAACAGTATGAGGAAGGCACAAAGTTAATAAGGATTTTTTTGGGGGGGGAAAGACTAAAACAAGTGGATGCAATGCTCAAAGATTCACAGAGAGAAAGAGATCTTTGGATGATATCACCAATGGGAGGGGAGAGGGCAGGTATGTGGTGCAGTGAATAGAGCACCCAGCCCTGGAGTCAAGAGGACCTGAGTTCAAATGTGACCTCAGACACTTAACACTTGCTAGCTATGTGACCTTGGGCAAGTCACTTGACCCCAACTGCCCCTACAAAAAGCAACAAAAAAAAAAGAAAAGATATCACCAATGGGTAGAATTCAGGGACATATTTAGGAGAATATAGATGAATATTAGTATTATTTGAATATGGCCTGTTTACTGAGTTTTCATTGGGCTTTTTCCTCACTACTTTCAGGGCTGATGCTGTTACAAATGATGGCTCATTTGTCAAGTGAATGAAACTATTTTCCCCTTGTTTGTTCTTGCTAGCCAATCAGTGAGACTGGCAGCCCATAAGATGCTTCTTAATGGAGACATTCAAGCTCTGAAAGGAAAACATATTAAAGAAGACATTGGAAAGATCAATGATATGAAATTGGGCTAAAGACCCCCAAAGGTCCTATCTCCATTTGTAGCTAACAAAATGTCAAAAACTCTATTGGACCCCAAACCATATCACATATATTAAAAAGGGCAAATATCAATGGCAATGCAATAGTGAGGCTATGAACTGAAATTAACATTACTGACCTGGAGATAATATTCACGCTTTTCAATTCTTTGTCAGAAAATGTTTTTAAGTACATCATCAAGATACGGAGTTAGGATAAGTAGTTAGTGGATTTGTTCTTCCTTGCTAAATAGGGATCTTGATTCTAATACCTATATTGAGGGATTATTATGAGGAAAGTGATTTGCAAACCTTAACATGCTTCAAAAATGTGTCATTATTAAATTACCAAAAAAAAAAAAAAGAAAATTATAATTCATAGGATAATGAATTTGGAGCTGCAAAGTGACTTTGGAGATCACTGACTCCAATGGCATCATGTTATTTATGAGGAAATCGAAGTCCAAAGAAATTAAAGACCTAGATTGAGATCCTTTGACTCCAAAGTCAGTATTCCGTATATAACAAAGTTGCCTCAAACAGACTTTATTTTTAACCACAGACTTTTCACAGGTTTTCAAGGGGAAAAAAATTTAATCTAAGTGGAATTTAGGACAAAATTACACAGGATTGAATATTGGAGAAATAGGACATCTTCTGCACACCATTGCACTTATGAACTATTTGTACATAGAAAAGAGACAAAGGCTCACCCAACATCTTGTTATCTAGCAAACCATGTGGGGTGAGAAACTCTTCCTGGAGGTTTTATCATTTGAAAAAATGATAACTTTTTACATGTGCATTGTGACCAAGTGAGCAGGTTCTGAGAAGTAAAAATAACTTTGCCCTTTTAAAAGGCAAGGATCTCTTCACCACTCATGTGCTGTTACCTAGCCCTTCAGATAAAGCAGAGAACACATCCCTTTTTATTACTGCCTTTTCATTTAGCAAGGCAGAAATATAATGACTCATACTGGAATTTACTCAGACACTGGGACAAACACCACAAATCTTGTGGAGGATGGAATAAGAGAAAAGCTCACGGGATCATAAATCACCACAACTGTTCAAACCCTTTGCTTAACATCTCATCCAACAGTTCTAGTGCGCCCCCCTCCCCTTCCCATATCACACAGGGGCATCAGTTCAATAATGACTCAGAGGGAAGAATGCCACCTACTGAATGATCAACACACCAAACAAAATGTCTCATGTTTACACACAGTAGCTTATTGTTCAGGATACTGATTTCTGGCTCACTGCTTTACCACATGTCTCCCACCCTTGGGAAAACAATTCTCTCTCCTCCTCTAGCAGTAAGTACCCTAGGGAAACTTCCCTTGTGATAGAGAGAAGCTGTGTTCTTGGACTGTTTAAAGTTACTCCCTTTCCTGAACAGTGAAGAACTTTACACAGGCTTTTTTGAATGTGCTGAACACTACTTTTGAAAGATAAGATATTAGAACAATTTCTATGGGGAATAAGAACACTGGAGATTATTTACTTTGCTCTAATTACTTCAGCACATTGGGAGATTAGCTTTCAAATGCCACTAGGTTTTCATAGAGAGATTTCAAAACTGAAGAGAAATGAGTTCATGTCTTGAATACTTAGGGTTTGCTATATTTCTCACTGCTGAAGAGTGAACTGCAACTAATAGGCAGGGAAGAATAATTAGCAAACTCACTAATTGTTCTCAAGTTTACACTTGTCTTCCCAAAGGCACTCATCCATTTAATAAAAGCCTCTTACCTTGATTTTAGGCATTAATGAATAAAATAAACTCATATTTCCACAAATAAGTTTGAATTTCGCATCTCAAATTTTGAATGAGAAAGCAAGGCTTAGTCAATACTAATTTGTCAATCTAATAAAAAGCTATACTCATAGTACAGGTCTTTTTTAGTTAATCTTTGGAAAGATAAGCATGGATTCAAGGACAATTCATGAATTTGCTAATTGTTTTTCCTCACTTTGAACATCACTAAGTGATTAATCTTTAGCTACGATATATTACATCTACCTAAATATTATCATATATCTTTTCTTTTCTAAATTTTAAGGAGATAATATAATTCTCTTTAGTTTAAATTCTATCTGAAGAGTTGATGTGCCTGACAAAGGTAGCAAGAGCAGCTTTTTCCTGAAAATAAACAGATTACTTAATCACTATTCACATCTCTTTAATTTATAATCCCTCCTCCTTTGATATTTAAACAAATGCAAAAAGAGAAGCTAGTCTTGCAACAAACAGAGTGCAGATGATAGACTGTCAAGTTTTCAGCCTACCAAGTGAGAAATCACCTATCAATCAGGCTATGGTCCTTCCTGAGTTATTACTGGGTTTTGTGCTAACAGCATTGATTTGAAACTCTTTAGATGCCATTTAGTGGGAAACAGGTCAGGAGTTCACAGAGCCTTAGCCGAAAATCCAAATTAAAGACTTTTCAAAGTTTTGTTTAAAATTTTTGCATTGAAAAGATATCTCAGACAAGCAAGAAAATGGCCTCTAAACCATCTTTTGCCTCATTCTCTTAACTTGGAACAGCCACAGGTGGAATAGCAGGAAACACGCATTTGTTAAACATCTTCTTTGGACCAGGTACTGTTTCCTAAGTGCTTTACAAATATTGTCTCATTTTATCCTCACAACAACCAGGGGAGATATGTGCTATTATTTTTACAGTTGAGGAAATTGAGGCAGAGAGCGGTTTGTTGTTTTGGGTTGTTTTTTTTTTAAGTGACTTGCCTAGAGTCACACAGCTAGAATGTGTATGAGGGTGTATTTGAGGTTGTCCTGACTCTAGACCCAGCCTTCTGTCTATCTCTAAGGGAATATACATAATTCAAAACTACTACACTTGTTTGTTTGTCTGTTTGCTGTTGTTTAATCTAAAAGAAGACTTCTAAAGCCTTTCTGGAACTAGAAATAGATCTCATGTGAAGTATGTGAACATACTCCTCATAGAAGCCTCATTTGGACTGTTCCTTAATGGGTTCTTAGAAGGTTAGCATTGGACAGGACCTCAAAGAATGTCTTTTAAGCTCCTAATTTGACAGATGATAAAACTGGGGTCCAAGAGGTTGATTTGTCTTCATTCACAGAGTTAGCTAACTAGCTAAGATATGAGAAGTATGCAAGTGTCTTGGTTCAGCATACATTTTCCAAGCTGAAAAATGGACTGAAGGCACTAAAAATCTGTGCTATTTACGATTAAGGAAATCGCACAAATAATTGATAACATTTCCAGAAAGTCACTGTAGTCAATGACTTTATCCAAGACTTTCATCAGAGCTGTTAGTTAGTAGCAAAAGAGATGAGCTTGACTTTCACCTCTTCTCCCTTCCCCATGAAAAGTTAATAAAAAGGCATGTTGGTGATTTGATTAGGAAGACAGAAAAAAAAAGAGGTCTGCTTAATTGAAGGTGACAAACTATAATCTCCAGAATGAGAAAAAACCTGAGAAATACAAGAAAGACAAGAAGTGACAAAGTGAGGCAGGTAGGTGACAAAGTCAATGGAGCACTGGACCTGAAGACAAGAAGACCTGAGTTCAAATCCAGCCTCAGACACTTACTAGCTGAATGACTCTGGGCAAGTCACTTAACCCTATTTGCCTCTGTTTTCTCATCTGTAAAATGAGCTAGAGAAGCAAACAGCACACCACTCCCATATCTTTGTCAAGAAAACCCCATATGGGATCACAAAGAGTTTAACAGAACTGAAAAAAAAAAAGACCCAACAATGTAACACTGGGTAAGTCACTTAATCTCCGTCTGCCTGTGTCCTCATCTGTAACATAGGTATAGTATTAACACCTATCATCCTGGGTTTGGGGGAGCATCAAATGAGACTATATATACGTAAAACTCTGCAAACCTTAAAGCATAATATAAATGCCAGCTATTATTATTATTAAGCCAAGGGATATAAGAAGGCAAGGTTTGATAGGGAAACATGAAGGAACACAGAAACACAACAGAATAATTAAAACAATTTGCACTTAATAACAATAAGTCCCTCTATTGAATGCTGTGAGATTTACAAGTTTCTTTGCTCAAAATTCTGTGTGGTGAGCATTATTTTTAGCCCAATCTTATAGTTTCAATTCAATTCAATTCAACAAGTGTTCTTTTTAGGTGCATTGGCCTGATCCAAGGACAGAGATTTAAAACAAGATAGCTTCTTGCTCTCCTTATCCTATAACCTTATATGACAAACTTATACATTTTTGTAACTAAAGTGTGTAATTTTATATGCTATAGCATACCACAACCACATCACAGGGTCAGCAAAAGATTCTGGAAATTGTTTACATGATGGCACATACTTATGTAATGCTCTTCAATTTGTGAAATGCTTTCCTTGCGACAATCCTGTCAGTTAAACAGTAGATAGTAGAATCTTTATAAATGCAATACTAAATCTATTAATTAATAGGTTAGTAAATTGATACTGTAACATCTCTGAGTTACTATAATAAGATGTAAGTATGAAAAATCTTACAATTTTAATCTGTCTTTGTGCTCAAATTATAATATAGGGATGATATCCTCCGAAAGGGGCAATTAGCCAAAGTAATAAGACAAAGGTGTAATGTAAAAGTTTTCTAATAAAATGGAGCAATAAATTTTCAGAAAGTAACAGAATCAGACTGTTTTCTATAAGAACTGTAGATATGATTGACTCCCAAATGTATCTAGTATGAAAATTCAGCCTTTGATTATGTTTTAGTAATAAGTTCTCAAAATTGGATTAGGGATTTTACATCTAACATTGTATTGATAATTGTAAAGAAAGTAAAATTATTTTCCCATTTTAAAGTATCTTATAATTTTAAAGACAGAAAGGTTCATTTTACAAATTAGACCCTCATGAATTTTTTCTTAAAGATTCTTATATCAGGTATAGTGTTTATGTAAAGAAACAGTAACTGGAATTCTCTGAAGTTTCAGATTTAGAAAATAAAATTTTAGAGACTGACTAAATTGTATTGTCTTGTTACTGATAGAATTTTTAGCAAATCATTCTAGGAATCTTTACAAGTGAATTGGAACCAAAGAAGTAGAGCCTCCTTCAGAGTTGCCCTGGGAATGAAGCCTACTCTAGAATGTCCTAGAGAAGATATTCAAGGACCAGATGACTACATGGGACATCTGGAATTCACGACAAAATGAGATGATTAAATGGACATTGGGAATGGGTTACCAGGATACAAGATGACTTGATCTTAGCTAATATTGATTGATCATCATTATATTGCTTCAACCTTTTTTTTCATGGAGTTTATTTTTATGCTTAAGTTTTCTTGGTTACCTTGGTGAAATGTAAATCTCCCTTCTCAGATTTATTCCACTGTGAGACCTCTAAGTAGTTTGTTCTGCAACCTGACTTAAGTAATTCGATAATGAGCATACGAAAAACGTTCTAGATTTAGCTTATAGATAAGGGATCCATTGGGGGAGTGGGCTACCACTTCCTCATGAATCAAAAGGGGAAATTGAGGGCATTAGAACAACAGGTGGTAGCGGGAAATGAGTGAACCACACTGACTCCATCTTGTGACTCAGTTCTGGAGTTAGCTCAGTTCCCTTTCTATTCAATTATGGGTCTAGTCCAATTTCTGTCTCCTGAGAAAATTTTATTCAATTGTGGGAATTGTAAGAAGACTTTGTTGATTTGTTTGAACCTAGTCCTGCATAGCTGAGAAGCTAGACAACCTCTTCCCCCTGCTTAGAGGCCCTTAACTAAGGCCTAGGTTATGCTGACAATAAACCTAGTCAGATCCAAAGGTTGATGGTAGGAGTTTTCTCACAATTACACACCTCAAGCAACCCATATGTCTTATCTGAAAACTGGCCTTGGTTATTGTTTTCATGTTCCTTTGTGTGAATACACACACTTTGGGGGAACGGGGCACCTCTTTTTCTGTTTTCTTTTTACTCTCCCTTCCCCAACTTCGAAAGTTCCTAGTCTTTCCCTAAATTATAAATCAGATTACCTAATTTTGTATTCCGGTTAATTGTTTTCTTTTAACTAAATGGTATTATTTAATTAATTGTTTTTTTAATTTAAAAAATTTATTTTAGACCCAAACATCAGAACACAAATACAGAACAGAAAAAAGAAATAAAAACATAATTTCTAATTGTTTTTAATGTTCAAAAATGTCTCCCCACATATTCAGGGGCCAGTACCAAAGCTGGGTAGGCCCGGTCCCCATTTATTGAGAAATTGGCATGTATTGCTTAATAAATCAAAATGCTCAGAAGCTTGAAACTCTTGTTTCCTCAATTATTTCATCTTTTATCCACCACAATCCCACAGAATGAGGTCTCAAAACTGGTTCCTTCTTCTGTTACCTGCCAAGGCAAGATAGGTAGGATGAGCATTAAAGAATGGTAGCATCTCCCCTCAAATCTCAGGTTTTTGAGTCATTCTCCTACTAAATACAATAATACTTTAATTTTTAGAGACTTAAATTATGCTTGTTCTTAATGTATATCCTCAGTAGTTATTTGCTTCATCGATTGAATTACCTCATCTATAAAATCAGGATGATAAGGATTGTACGTACCTCCCAGGGTTGCTGTAAGGATCAAATGAGGTAACATATATGCAGCATGTGGTACAGCGCCTGGTACATCATGAGCACTCTATAAATATTAGTTATTATTAAATAGTATCATTATTACAACTACTATACTTTTGCTGTCATTTGAGAGGAAGAGTGATTCTGTAGAAAGAACACTAGTTTTGGAGTCAAAGGACCGAGGTCCAAATCCTAGCTCAGATACTTACTACCCTTGTGACCTTGGACTAGTCCCTTCCTCTGGACCTCAATTTCCTCATTTATAACATAACATAAGGGCATTGTACTAAAGGATTTAGCTCTAAATGGTCTTAGATTGAGAGGCAGAATGATGAACTGGCACAAGAAAGGGAAAGAGAAGATAAAACATGGACTTGGAGTATAAAGTGAGCTATTATTAGATTATAAATTTCTAGAAAGAAAGTAGCTGTTTGGATCACAGTTCCAAAGCCTATTTTTATCAAATGAAGGAAGATGCCACAACTAAGAAATACAACATGGCTGGCCAAGAAAGAAAGCTAGGTTCTCCACATTTCAAAAAGTAAATGTGCCTGTTGGCATCAGATTGTGTACCCATCTGCAAAATTAAACTATGGAAGGTTGCAAAGCACATTTCCTAATGTGTTAAAGCCCAGCCTGGCACGCACCATCCCCCACCATCACCTGCTACATTGCAAAGAAATGTGATCTCTGTAGGAGCTTAACTTTGAGTACTGTGAGTGTGCCAAAAATGTTGATGCTGGAAGGAACCTTAAAGACTGTTCATTCCAACCTGCCTCAGTTTATAGATGTGGAAATTGAGGACCAGAGAGGTTGACTTGGTCAAGATCACACAGGTAGCCAGTTGTGGAACAAATATCCAAACATAGGTCCTCTGCCTCCAAAGCCAGTGATTCCTGCCCATGCGCTCCTATGGCTTAGGCTGTCTTTAAGCTTGTCTAACATGGGATATTCTTTAGCTCTGCCATATCTTTAAGGTCATTTTGAAATGTCATTCAATAGCACTAAGTATCATAGAGCAGGCTTCCCTGGGAGTTAAGCATGGCACTTCTGAGTTCCCATGCTTTCAACAACCTAATTCCAGCCTGGTCACTACTCCATAACAGTCACCAGAAGCTCCAAGTTTTTGGTCCCCTGACTTGCAGGGGAGCCAAAGCACAGGTTACTGTTTCAGGAAAAGGCATCAGGCAGCTACTCATGCTAAGGTGCATTTTATTTTAATACTCCTGAACCTCACTATAAGAAAGCCATATCTGGGAACACAGAAGTAAAATGGGGGCAAAGCATACCCCTTGGAGGGATGAAATCCCCTTCCTACAAGCACTAACACCCTGAGTTTGAGAGAAAACAAGGTTTTGCAAAAGCAAAGTTCTGCTGCTCATTTAAATGTTTTCGTTTCCAAAAACACTTCTCAGGAGTCCTATAAACAACCTTTACTCAACCTGTTAGGATGGCTTTGGAATTACATCACTACACAATAAAAGGGAAATTTATGAATCTAGAGACAGCCCACTTCCCCTGCTATTCCCTAAGATACTTCAACCCTTTAATCTCCCTTCATTCATTTCAAGTAGGTAACAAAGTACTGTAAAAATAAGACTATGTTATTATCCCACTTTTACCAGTAGGAAAACTGAGACGAAAAAAAGACACTTGTTGAAGTTACTCAAATTTAGAAGTAAATTGGTGCTACAACTGCAATTGGGATTAAAAATATCTTTTCATGCAGGTGCTCCCTTCCCCTCATCTCCCCCCAAAATTCATCATTTGCATCTAAAAGAGACTTTACAGATCTTCTAGTCCAACCTCATCAATTTATAATGAGGAAACTGAGACCCCAAGAAATCACACAGCTAGATAATGTCAGACTCAGGAAAAGGATCACAGAATCATGGAATATTACAGCCAGAAGATATCACAGAAATGGGCCCTATTTTACACATACGGAAGTTGAGACCTAGAACCCAAAGTCATACAACCAGTAACAGAGACACAATTTGAGCCCAGATCTGTCACTCCCAGGCTAGTGCTCTCTCCCCTAGTCTCCCAAATTCCAGTTCAACACCACAGCCTTGCGACCAGACTGCTTCCAGTTCATTTTTAACATACGTTCAAGAACAGGTATTTACATAGAGGAATAGACCAACCTCCAATACTGGAAATTGAAGGGGAAAAAAAAAAAGAATGAAAGCACTTACATGTTTTTGGGATAAGACTGTCCAAATATATGCCTTTTCTCTGAAAACAGTTATTCTGGGATATCTGATCACCAGTACAACACCTTTATCTCCTCACATCACTACAGTATTTTTTTTAACATCTGAAACTGCATAATATATTATGCTCTAATATCTCTCTGCTCCAAATGCAGTAGAAAAACACCTACGTAGCATAAATCATACATGACAGCACATTAGGTCTTTTAAATAATGCCGTGAACACCAGGAGAAGCTTCTGGGAGCCCATTTTTCATGATGTCTTGACTCTAGTTAAAGCTGGAGTACCTGGCTCCTGTTCCTTGAACCTCCTTCCATTGCACATATCACCTGTCTGCACATCAGCTGAGGCACCAAGGGTAATGTACACTTCCTTAGAAATGAGAATGACCCTCCCCTCCCCAGTTTTGACAGTCACATGAAAACAGCACCAGCTGGACAAATACAGTGATTGGAATTGGGATAAAAACCGCTTTTTCTGCCTTTCTGACCTAGAGTCTTTCCAGTGCATACCTGGTATCCTGCATATATTATGCAGAAGGGAGGTTTGAAAATCCCATATTCTCACCCTTTCATTTAAGATCTCCTTTCTATTTTCCCAGACACAAATATACATACATGTTAGGAGCGCATAACTTCTTACTAGCTATTCACTTATTATATTTCCCAATTTCATCCCATAAACGACATTGCCTTGAGACAGGCCACAAGAGAGCAACATCTCTGTCTGACTCGCCTGCTCTCATCATAAAAAGATAGACCCATTGGGAGGAAAGGGAGTGAGTCTCACCCCATCATAAGTGTCTGTTTTTCAATACAGATGCTACAGGGCATTTAACGATCTGTGGTTTTCTTGTTGTTGTTTGGCACAAGGGGTACTCAAAAGTTATTGCATATTAACAACAATAATTTCATTCAAGTCCTCTCCCTAGACTTATTTACAGGGAAATTCACTTATTCACAGCCTACAGTTATTCTTGTTACCATGATATCTCTCGCATACAAGCACGAACCCCTTTTCTAAACATCCTCAGGCTTGGCATTAAGTTCCCAGGTGTATCATTCCCATATAAATATAACACTTCCTTGATCACATCTTTCTTCCTGTAGCCCTGTTAATCCTAATACGTCATCTTCCTATAAGAATTCTTTCCTTGTACAGCTCTCTGGCATCTTGAATGAACATGGGGGGAAAAAGATTCTGTATGAGTTTATTTCAACACTTACCATTTATGTCTTTTTTTTCTCCTCAGGTCTCTTAAAAAAAAATAGCACATGCAGGCTGAACTGTAAATAGTTCATTTTGGTAGCATCAGGTGTTATAGGCAATCTGATGTGGGCTTTGTATTGGCAGGCCCCCTCACCTAGCCACATTCACTATTAGGTTCCGTGGGCTGGTCTGAAATGTTATGGGCTGCACAGAATGAATTTGCCACTTTTCTTGATGATTAGGTTGTAATTCAAGGGCAGTTGACCTTGGCAGAAGGGAATTAGCTGTTTCCTTTTTTTTCTGACTGGAATCTTTAAGTAGAAGAAGGGGAAAATTTGGCTTTTCAACTCTGCTTCAATGGGAAATGTGAAACATCTCCTTTCCCATGGGCCATAGGCAAGAATCAATTTATCACATGAGGCTGATTCTAAGGCTTTGCAGGATTCTGGATTCCCACAAACACCAAGGGATAGAGATAAGTGGGTCTGGGAAGTGACTTCCTTGCTAAAATGCATGAACTGCAAGGGATGGGATGCCATCATAATGGAAACTCTTTCCCCAAGGGCAGATGACAAGCCCATATGTTTCTGTAAATCTTTGGGGCAAAGCTGAGGACCCAAGAGGATGTAACAGTTGCATTTACTATCAGATGACTGACATGCTAGTTTTGCTGAGATGCTTTTTTTGTTTTCCCCTATTTTTTTAAGCCCTTTGTACTAGGAATTGTTTGGGCAGCTAGGTGGTGCAGAGGGATTGAGTGCTGGGTCTGGAATCAGGAAGACTCATGTTTTTTAGTTTAAATTTGGCCTCAGACACTTACTTAGCTATGTGACCCTGGGTAAGTCACTTTGCCCTGTTTGCCTCAGTTTCCTCATCTATAAAATGAGCTGGAGAAGGAAATGGCAAACCACTTCAGTATTTTTGCCAAGAAAACTCTGAAATGGAGTTACAAAGAGTCAGACATGACTAAAAAGGAATGAACAACAACAAATATGAAATAATTGACTAGGTAGGGGAAAGGAGGAAGACTACATGCAAAGATATCAATAAAAAAATTTTTAAAAATCTGAGAGAACCTATTCATTATACTAGAGACCTTTCTCTGGTCCTGTTAGTGTTTTGTGGTTACCCAACATTCAGGCTCTCCAGCTGACTCTTTGCTTGCTCCATGCCTGGCTAACCTCCTCTTCCTCTATCATCCACATTCTTGATGATGCTAGTTCTACTCCCCCCCTTTATTGGAACAGCCACCGGCATCAGTCCAAGGCTTTTTCTGGGGAGTGTCATAATCCAAGTAAAGGGGTCTAAAGAATTAGTTCCAATGATAGATTTTAGAATCTGGCCTCTGGAGATAGAGTGGATGAGAAATGGAGGGGAGAGAACACATACTCAGTTCAAATCATAAAATAGGATTTGATCCTCAAATAAAATCTTTAGGTACAAATGACCCAGAGCAGCACTTTTCTTCTCCAGCTACGAAATTCTACAAGACTGACTGCTACTCTCTGCTACGATTAGCCCTGAACCTACTTTCTTTCTCTGCCAAGTTACGATGATGCAATCGGTTCTTACCACTTCGGAAATGACTGTGACCAAGAATGGGCAGAGGTCAAAACTGGCCTGGGAACATTCTGAATACATGTATACACACACATATATATTCAATATATGCATGTGTATGCTAGTGCTTTGTTTGATTTGGAAACAAAGAGATGATATATTTTCAATATAGGTATGTGTTTAAAATACATGTTTATATATCACATATTTAATATGTATTTATTTTGT
>JAQQSV010003439.1:0-15260 GCA_028646515.1 Pseudochirops corinnae | reverse complement strand
AAAATTGCCTGTTCATATCCTTTGCCCATTTATCAATTGGGGAATGATTTGTATTCTTATAAATTTTACATAATTCCCTGTAAATTTTAGAAATGAGGCCTTTATCAGAGATATTAGTTGTAAATATCCTTTCCCAATTTCCCACTTCCCTCTTAATCTTGGTTACATTGGCTTTGTTTGTACAGAAACTTTTCAATTTAATGACTCAAGATTATCCATTTTGCATTTTATAATGCTCTCCAATTCTTCTTTGGTCATAAAGTCCTTCCTATTCCATAAATCTGACAAGTAAACTATTCCTTTAAGCAGATATATAATTATAGAGCTAAACACCATGTTGAAAACAGTGACAAATAAGTAGATAGAGAAAAAGGTATTTTGAATAACCATGAAATAAAGGACAGACTAATTATACAAAAATTTTTGAGATTATTACTATTTATCATTAAGAAGTCCACATTTTATGTCATAGAAATGGGGATATGTGTGCAAGTATAGTTAGACATATCAAACTGTATTTTAATGACTGAATTTTTTATGAGTAATATTTTTATTTCTGTTGATATTTATAAAATGCAAATAGAATGAATTCTCTGTACTCCTTGATTTGAAGGCCTCTGAACCTTAAGTGATTCTCAAAATTGTCTTCTCCCCAAAGGACTTTCACTGTGGGCAGAGAAAAAAAATGCCAGTGAACAAGAGTACAGAAGATACTATGCATTGAATCAGTGGCTGAAAGAGGACACTTCCTTCATGTTAATTTCCTGACTCGAAATTATTAGTCTTTTAAAGTACATAGAGTAGATAGAGCCCTGGGAAATATGGAATTATAATGAAGGAGATAACCAAACTACTGAAATTATTTAGTAAAAATTCTGGATCATCTTGTTAATTTCCTTCCTTACTTAATTTTCCTATTTTAGAGTCCATGAGGTGCATCTTCCTATTTAGCACATTTAATATTAGAGATCTTATCCTTCGTCAGGAGGTATTTTCCTGCTTCTATTTGTGAAAAATGACCATAGATTAAAAGCCTTCTGGATCTAGGACTCAACATTAGTTCAGAAATCCCCTTTTCCAGAACACAACATAGACAGAATAATTAAACCTGCGACTTCATAGCAACCACTGGTTACTCAGAGTTTCTCTCTCTCTCTCTCTCTCTCTCTCTCTCTCTCTCTGTTTCATAATACTCCAGTTGTGACTTTTTTCAAAAGAAGTAACTGCCATACTCTTCTTTAGAAATTATTTATCATATTTTTCATTCCCTCAGAGGCCTGTTTTCCTAGAGACGAATCTTTAATTCCCTTAAAATTCTACTGACAGAGAATCCATAAGTACATATATTCCTGCAGGGGAAGAACTCACCACTAATGGTGAAGTCTAAAGCAAATGAGTCAGTTCATAGATAAAAAAATATAGGAGAACTTCTTGGAAACCTTCATATCATGACATGCCAGTGACCATCTACTAAATCTATGGCAAAAGCTCATGAGCTTTTGAGAGCAGGGAATGTCATTTTGCCTTTCTTTGCATCCCCAGTACTTAGCACAATGTCTAGCTCATAGAATGTGCTAAATAAATGCTTATAGAAAACTTTCAACCACTTACTCATTGTATCCATTTGGTCCCCATAACACCCTTCACTGAAAGCCAATCTGTTTTAAAACTATGCATGTCTACTTCTTTCTTCCTTATCTCCTTATTTTTTTCATTTTTCCCCATTCCATAAATTTCAATAATGGTATGCTTGTGGATGTTCTTTCTTCAGTGCAATTACAATTTATTTACATAATGCCTGAGGTTTTTTGAAAAAAAAAAACTAGCATAGAAACTTAACTAAAATTACAATTTCTACTACCCCTTCAAGAAAATATTATGCTAATATGGCTAAAATAAAAATGAAACAAATGAATGAGAAAGCATTTATTAGGTACTTGTTATGTGTATAGTATTGTTCTAAATGCTGGGGATACAAAAATAATTAATCAAGACAGACTGTCCTCAAGAAACACTTTAATAGGAAAAAGCAAAACATATAGGGTAGTAGTGACTAAGAACAGGGTTTTAGACAGGGAAGTCAGAGGGAGATTGATTAGAGGTTCTCAACCTTCCTAAGGCCATGACCCTTTAATACCTGTATGTGGGCATATCTGCATGTGGGCAGACCCATCTGGAGACTGACAGAGGAGCAGCGGTGTCTCGGTTCCTAAGACCATTGGAAATATGTGTTTTCCGATGGTCTTAGGTGACCCCTGTGACCCCTGTGAAAGGGTCATTTGACTCCCAAAGGGGTCGCAACCCGGTTGAGAACTGGTGGATTAGATTCATAAGGCAATTGATGGACACAAAGGATAGTATTTCTCTGTATTCCCGACAGCACATTTGAGCTTGTGATGTTTAACCTTTGATTCTAACTCCTTATTAATGGTAATGCATCTTAAAGGCAGCTGTCATCGATGGTTTTGTTTGTTTTAATGACTACATACTCCTTGTATCATATAATAAGGACTGATGGACACTTTGTTATTTAGTACATCACCCCTCTGAAAATACAAAGAACAATTGCTTCTCTTCTTCTCAAATGAGAAAACTCCAAATATCACCTGCTATTTCTCAGACTTTTCTGATATGGTAATATTCTACATGGAATATGAATAAAATGAAATGTTTGTAAAATATTTTGCAAACCTTAAGCCACTATGTAAATACTGGCTATTATTATTACCAAAGAATTAGGCAAGTGGTCTTAGTTTAGGCACATTGTTATTTAGTCATTTCAATCATGTCCAACTCTTTGTGACTCCTTTTGGAGCTTTCTTGGTGAAGATAATGGAGTGGTTTGCCATTTCCTTCTCCAGATCATTTTACAGATGAGGAACTGAGGCAAATAGGGTTAAGTTATTTGTCTAGGATCACAGTTAGTGACTAAGGCCTGATTTGAACTCAGGAAAATGAATCTTCCTAACTTCAGGCCCAGCACTCTATCCATTGAGCTGCCTGGTTACTTGTCAAATCTACATGAAAGGATGAAAAGGTCTCATCACAGCTGTCCCTTACAGAAGTCTAGGAATCAGAAACTTCAATCAAAACTTTTTCAATAAAGTTTCTTATTAACTTACCTATTAATTTATGGCACAGTGGATAGAGTAGTGGGCCTGAAGTCAGGAAGATTCATCTTTCTCAGTTTATATCTGATTTCAGATGTTTACTAGCTGTGTGACTCTGGAGAAGTCACTTAACGGTGGTGGCCTCAGTTTTCTCATCATAAAATAAACTGGAGAAAAGGAAATGGCAAACCACTTAAGTATCTTTGTTGAAATAAAAAAAAAAAACACACACCTAAATAAGGTCTTGAAGAATGAGACATGACTGAAAACATGTGAACAACAATACAACAAAATTAACTTGTCATGCAAGGGCTAGATTTTAAATAAACATCCATCCATCCAGGTATACATGCATGCATGCATATATACTTATATGTACATAAAAATATTTTCCTTTCCAATCCATTTCTGTAAAAATCTCATGATAGTTGTTTTATTTTGTTTTTTTCCTCTTCTTTCCACAACCAGCTGAGAGGCCTGTGCCTTTTAAGTATCAGAGTGGGACTCTTTTAACAATTTATAGATTATCTTTAATAAGTAGCTCCTTCACCTTTCTTTTAAAACACTCTTATGTAATCCCAGCTGACCTTGTGCTATGTCGATCTGCTTAAATCAGGAATTGGCAAATAAAATAAATGACATATTTCTCCATGCACAATCTGTCTGAGCCACTGACATCAGTTTCACCTTGTACTGCTAAAGAATTCAAAAGCAGATTTTAGGAAGTTTTAATCAGGAGATAATCTCTGTTGCTATAGCAACTCTATAATTTATCTCTTAGTAAAACCTACAATTGATTTCGACTTTTAAACTCTGCTTTATGTACATGTATATATTTACACATATGTATATACATGCGTGTATATCCATATATATTCACTGTAAATAATGTGTATTGATTCCTTACTCCTGCTTTTAGACAAGAAATTTCTAGGATGAAGACTCCAATTTGTTCACATGCATAGATCAGATTTCAATATGAGACTGTCTACTCAATTTAAAGCTAAAATTGGCATTGATGAATTTCTTTCAGAACCTGCAAGTAGTGGGCTATTCTTTCAGTGGAAAAACTGTGCTATCCTTTGGGATTTTCATTTAAAATGGGTATCCATCAAGGAAAATTAGCTATTAGTTCATTCAAGGGATAACTGGATCTCCAAAGTAAAATTTCCAGAAAATAGAAGTCCTTTGCCCTGTTTTTAAGACAGCAACCATTTAAATCCATACCTAATTTACTTGACTTGACACTGAATTTTGTATCTGGTTTTACATACTTTCCAGATTCTATTCTTTTCTTTCTTTGGTTATCTTAGAATGGACCTAACTCTAGGTTTTTAAAATTTACATAATGACTATTTTTCACCTTGTTAATAAGGATTTTCAGATGTAGAGAGAACAGGAAAAAATTGGTAGGAATTGTTCCTTGTGACTACATTTCAAATTAAATTTGAAAAACAGTGAACTTTTCAGTTGACTCAGAACACTCTCTAAGGCCAAAAGAGAATGTAATAGCTTTCTATAAATATAAATAAAAAAGAAAAAAAACAAAAACCTTTCCAAATGGCATTTTCAAGATCTAGCTTCCATTTAAGTATGTATTATTGTTTCCAACTTTGAACTTGTCATCTCAGGTTTGTGAGAACTAAGCTGAAACCCAGCAATCTTCATCCTTACACAAATGTGAAGTTACATTGCAAATTTAAAGATTCAAAATGGTAATTGTTAAAATTCAAAACTATTTAGACACAATTCATTCAGATTGGATTAGGTTACTAGATTAGATTATGGTTCTGATGAATTTTAGTCTATGACATGGAGACATGATTAATTCTTGCTAGCAGCCATTCATTTTGATTTCTTTAAATGTGCCATTTGTGGAGGAGAGGCAGCTGAGAAGGCAAGTGAAATACATCAATAATAGCTCCTGAAAATTTATAAATTTTGTTTTGCCTTCACTCCTTTATAATTTTTATCATGACATTTCCTTAGTGATAGCTACATGTTGCGATGGATAGAGAATTGGGTGTAGAGTTAGGAAGCCCTGAATTCAAATGTAGCATCAAGATTCATTCCTACTGGCTACGTGACCCTGAGTAAGTCTCTTAACTTCCGTTTACCTATAAAATGGGGGTTATGAGGGCATCTAATTCCCAAGGTTTTTGTGAAACTCAAATGAGATAATCTGTGTAAATTGCTTAGCATAGTGTCTAGACCAAAGAAAGTACATAGGAATTAATAATGTTTATTTCCTTCTTATTTTTCTTCCTTATTCCCTCTCTCCAACCCTGTCTTCCTTCCTTCCTCCCTTTCTCTTCCCTTTCTTTCCTTTCCCCTCCCTTCCCTTTTCCTTCCCTTCCCTTTTCCCTTCTTTACCTTTCCTTCTCTTCCCCCCTTTCCCTCTTTTCCATTCCATTCTCTTCCTTTTCCCCACCATTTCCTTTCCCTCCCTTCCCTTTCCCCGTTCCTCTGTTGCTTTCCTCTCCCCTCTCATCCCTTCCCTCTCCTACCATCCTTTTTCTATCCTTCTTTTCCCCTCCCTTTCCTTTCTCTCCCCTCACATCCTTTCCTTTTCCTTTCTTTCCCTTCCCTTTTCTCTTCTCTCTTATGCTCCTCCCCCCTTCTCTTTCTCTCTCCTCTTTTTCTCTCCCCTCCCCTTCTCTTCCCTTCCTTCCTCTGCTTCTTTACATACCCCTGGGGTTTGTTGATCCTATCTGTTCCTCATATCTATTCTATTTACTAAACACAATTACTGAAGTTTTCATTTGGGCTCTTGTACTGGCTTCTAGTCTACTAAATACATTGAGATTCTCTTGAAAGTTTATCTTCCCACTAGGAAAATTCCATTCCTTTAAGTCAAACAGTGTTTACAAGACTGCTTATAAGGTATAATCTACAAATAAATTAAATATGTTCCTCCTTTTTTTTTTATAGTTTCCAGGAAATGTTTACATTTTCATGGGCCATTGTTCAGATTTCAGAGCACTCCTATCTTGTTTGGTTCTTATACTCTTCTTCAAGAGATATTTAGGTTACTTCATAATATCATTAGAAACCTCTTCAAATAAGTAAAACTTCTCTTTCTTTCTACAGGAGAAGAAGTAGGTATTCCAATAAGTTACTTGGAATATGACCCCTTAACCTTACAGAGTATTTTAAAACAAATTATTTTCTCACATTGAGACTAAAGTTTGTCTGGGGCTGGACTATTTCATATAGTGGTTCATAAAAACCTTTTTAAAATTATTAATCTATTAGTTGGTAAGGATTTAATGAGGAAGAAGAAAAGTACATACAGTGTCACCGAATGTATTGCTCTATGTGTCAAATTCCTGGTGCTTCTGAGATCACAAATATTTCCATTATAATAGGTTGTCCTGGAAAAGAAGGATACCCTTTAAGTTCTGAATTTAAATAGTGAGTAATCTGAGAGGGAGCAAACTAAGGGAACAAATTAAAAGTATGCTACCTATACACCTGGGCCACATAACCAAAAAATAACCTTAATTTTCAATTCTCACTGTGGTGGTGATCATAAATATTATCTGTAGAAGCCTGTAAATTCTTATTTCATTCATTCAGGCTTAGTTAAATGTCTACTACATACCAGGCACTGTACTCAGAACTAGACCTAATGTAAAGATAAATCATACATGTGAGTTCTTCCCTTAAAGATCTTGTTATCTAGTCTGAGAAATAAGGTACCATGCAAGTGGTTTAGTTGATGGAGAGCTGGCCTCAAAGCCACAAATAACATCTTACATCTGACACATCACCATCATCCTCACAATTAACATTTATATAATGCTTTAAGGTTTGCAAAATGCTTTACAGATATTATCTTATTTGATCTTCACAATAACCCTAGGAAGTAAGGTTCCATTCTCACCATTTTACAGATGAGAAAGCTAACGCAGATTGAGATTAGATAACAACCATGGTCACATGCCTAGTAAATCTGAGACAACACTTGAATTCATGTCTTCCTGATTCCAGGTCCAGTTTTCTACCCACTACAACACCTAGCTGCTTCTTGATAGACGACTCAAGGTAAGGAACAACTTCTCAATGCTCTCGGACCCCCACCCACTAAGACTATTAGTTACAAAGGACGTCACCTTCATTGTAGAGGTCCTTCACTTGAGAGTTCCCTATCCCTAAGTATTTGCATAACTACAATACTGAATATAATGTACATTAATATAAATATTATAATAAAATATATTTATTTTTAATTTGATATTTAAATATATTTATAAATTATGAATGATATGATAAATAATAAATATAATAAATAATAATACAAATTCATAGGAGAGGAACAAACAAGGTGCTTGTACAGGGGGAAATGTTTTCATCTTGGGGAAAGAATTAAAGAAAACCTCATAGAGAAGTTGGACCTTAAATGATTAATGAGATTTCAATAAATTTAGATATAGGGAAGGACATATAAGGTATAAGAAAAAGTGTTAGCAAAGGCAGACAAGTGCAAGACATGTTTGGTAAATGAGGAATAGTTCATTTCAGCACTTAGCACAGTGCCTGGCTTAATAAATGCTTGTTGATTTGTCAATAGTTTGACTCTAGAGTGGTATGAGCAGAGTTGTACCAAAAGAAGATTAATTTTGAGGTGGTGAGTAGGGCATATTAGAGGAGAGATAGATAAAGACAAGGCTCATAACAGCATTTATTTAGAATTGAAAGGAAGCTTCAAAGTCATAGTGGCTACTCTTCCTCTCTCACCCCCAAACTGAAACATAGAGAAGTGACTTCTTGTAGGTCACACAGGTAAGAAGTGATAGAACCAGAATTAATCCTAGGTCAATTGATCTCAAATCTCAATACCCTCTCCACTGTGCCATAATGATAAGTAGGTTTTCCCAGCAATATAAAGAAAGGAGATTGAGGACCTAAGGTGGGGTAATGGCAACACAAATGGGAAGCAGGGGATGGGAAGCATGGTACAATGAAAAGAATGCTGATTTTGGAGTCAGAGAACTTCAATTCAAAACCTTGCTTTGCTAACCACTCTGAGCCTCAATTCCCCATCTATAAGAGGCTCAGATTGGACGGCATGGCTTCTAAGAGGGTTTCTAGCTCTAAATCTAGGGTCCCATGAAGAGCTATCATAAATAAAGGAAACATGGATGCCAGAAGTATTGTAGAGTTGGGCTCAGAGGACTGGCCAGTTTAAGGTAGGTTAGCATTACGTTTTCAGTTGTTTCAGGCATGCCTGCCTCTTTGTGATCCCAATTTGGGTTTTTCCTGGCAAAGATACTAGAATAGTTTCCCGTTTCCTTCTCCAGTTCATTTTACAAACGAGAACTGAGGCAAATAGGAGTAAGTGACTTACTCGGGGTCACACAGCTAGCCAGTGTGCAAGGCTGGATTTGAATTCATGAAGATGATTTTCTTGATTCAAGGCTCAGTACTTTATCCGGTCTGCCACCTAGCTGTCCAGGTTCGCATTATGAGAAAATTGAAAGATAACTCTGAGCCTATAAATATGGGTGACTGGAAAAGTGGTGGTCCACTCATCAAAATGTAAGAGAGAAAACAAGTCATGGGTTTGGGGACAGATAGAAGTTTATATTTATAATTAATCTTGCTTAACTTGTAGATGTTAGAAGCAGAAATTATGAAGTGAAATCTTGGTCAGAAAGAAGCCAGAGAAGGTGGAAACAATAGATAAAGATTTAGCAAGACTGCCTCAACAGAACTCAAATGGAGGCATTCTGAAGGATGGTTAATAATAATGCCCCCAGGTTGATTTAACCGTAACAAGACTTTCCCTAGGCTTATGTAGGGATAAAAAAGAAATAAGCCTAGAGTTTTAGGTTGGGCCCCTGTACCTCCAGGAAACCCTAGTAGTTTAGGTAGGAGGAGTGTGGGTATTCTCTAGAGTTACAGTGCTAGTAGATAATAGTAAAGATGATAGTACAGAGCTAGTTCCTCCCCGGAAGGAGGGTCAATGGGGACTGGGAGTGAGAATTTTTGCTTATAACCTAAGATATTCCTTGGTTCTTTTCTCACTGACAGCTTGGTGTGCATAATCCTAGAAATGCAGTATAGATTGTTTTCCCCTTATTTGTTCACAACCTGTAATACTTTATTACTTTAGACGCTGAAAGTATCTACTTCTTGTTTCAATCTACTCACAAAACATTTAATATTTTCCTACCGGTTAATATTTCACTTTACAGATCCCCTCCCTTTCACAGTATTTATCAAGGGAGTCAATGAGACTTATCCTGCAAATTATCCTGTAGGAGATATTTTTTTATATGCAGTTTATATATTTTACAACAAAATACCCATTTATCCTTACATTTTGCTTCCTGTCTTTAACAAGTATCCCCTATCTCATGGTAATATTTTTATTTTTTTAAAGAGCTTTTATTTTGGAACCTCATTGAAAACTTTTTGAAAATCCAAAGAAATCACATCTCTTGGCTTTCCTTTATCCAAATATATAATTACTCCATCAGATACCTCTAAAGAATTTAATCAGGCATGATTTTTCTTTACATAAACGGATCTTCCTTTCCTTCAGTAATTAATGAATGTTTCCTATAACTGAATAGTGATCTGTCCATTTATTATGGATTGCATTAACTTGCCAAATTGGAACTGCTGGTCTATAATATTCAGTTGTCCCTTCTTGAACCCTACATAGGGACTACAGTCACAATGACAAAATGGCAGCCAGGGGAGAAACGGTTGTTTATAACAACAAAGCACATACTTTAGCCAACAGTTTGACAGATTCACCTTTCAGTTAGTTCAAAACAAATGTGGATGCCGTCCAGTCTCAGTGATATATTGACCTCTGGTTTATTGATTAAGCTAGGAACAGTCCATGCATTGACTCCAGAATCTCATAACCTCAGACGCTATCTCATCCAAGCCATATCTGAAGAGATTTAGTGTTTCCCAAATGAGTTTCAAGGAACTATATAGAAACAGAAAATTTCCCTATGTCATCTTCCTTAGAAAAAAGTGAGAACTGATACCTGTCTAATTAATATCTCCTTTGCCTCTCTGATGATAATTGTTATGTTTATAGAATCTTTTGGTAAACCATCACAATGTACATCTCAAATTATTTGGGGGCCCTTCTTTTTCCATTTGCTACATTATTATTTGTGATTTCCCCATTTTTCTTTGTCTCTCTATTTAAACATAGATGTGAGTGTGTACACACACATACACACACACACACACACACACACATACATATACACCAACATCTATGTTTATGATTTTTTTTCCTCTTACCATAAAAGTTATATTCCACCATTTCCTTGTACTGTATAGTAACCAGAGGTGAAGTTCAGCAGACTGAAAATTCTAAGGTCATACCAAGTTGAAAATATCTCAAGCTTGAGCTCAGCAAACAAGGTCTAATAACTCCAGAACCAATCAAGCTAGATGCTGGAAGGCTCATCAACAAATGTTTGGCCACTGAATAAGATACTTAAAAAATAATTACGACCCGTGAAAATGAGAAAAATACAAAATAGAACTCAGTAGTAATAGAAATGATAGGCAAAATTACAGAAAAAAGCTATAGAAAATGTTAAAAATCACATAATTTTCATTAAATGTAACAATAATAATTTAGCAGTCAGCACTTTTAAATATATAGTTGGATAGTTTATCAAACAGCCAACTAGGGAATACATTGCTGGTAGATCTGAATCATATCCTTCCGGTCAATCAAAGGGCATTTATCAGTCACTACTATGTGTATAAACTGTGCTAAGTACTGGGAATAAAAAGAAAAAAAGCAAAAACAATCCCTGCTTTCAAAGTGCTTATATTCTAATGGGAGAGACCATATGAAAATAAGGAAATGCAAGATACAGAGTAGATGGAATGTAATATCAGAGGAACACTAGCATCTTAGGTGAACACGAATGGCTTTCTGAAAATGGTGGGATTTGAGCTGAGTGTTTCAGGATGCTAATAGGTGGAGATGAGGAAAAAACCATTCCAAAAATAAGGGACAGCCAGTTGCAAAGACATAAAGAAAGGAGATGGAGTATCATATGTGAGGTATAGCAATTTTGCCAGCATTGCCAGATGATGAAGTTGACACATGGAAGTAAAATGTTAGGAGGTTGCAAAGACAGGAAATGATCAGTTTATAAATACCAACTTTACCATGAAGAGTTTTAAAATTCAAATAGATGAGACGATACTCTATCCTGGGAGCCATTGGAGTCCACTGAGCAAGAGTGGAGAGATACCGTGGATGAGCTTTGATAATCATATGGTCTTTATCAGTTGAACTAAAGATGGATTGGAATGGGGAGAGAACTGAGGTAATTAGAAAGATATTATAATAAAATATGCACAAAGTAATGGGGGCCTGAAGTCAGGTAGTACCTGTGTGAGTGGGAGGAGAAGGACATGTTTGAGAGAGGTTATGAAAATAGAAATGATAGGATTTGGTCACAGACTGAATATGTGGGGTGAGTGAGAAGATGTGTTGACCAGAAAACATAAAGAAGTTTCAGTTACATGGAAGGGTGGCTCACAAATCTTCCTTGGAAGGATGAATAAGCAACAGTGGAATGAGGTTCGTCTTGCACCCAAAGACAAATGCTACAATGAAGAGGCCAAAAAACCCAGAAAATATCTGAGCTAGCCAACATCCATTTCCTTGCCAATCAGGGACAATACCAGCCAAAGGCAATACTACTGTTAGTAAAAAACTAATTTATAAATTACAAAGGAGGAAAAAGAAAGGTTAGGGACAGTATTACCTCACAAAACAGCAAAATGGACTTGACAGTAACACAACTTTGCTGAGAATTTAGAAGGGTCCCAGATAAAACACATTATCTTTAGAACAGATTTTTTGTTTGTTTGTTTGGAAGGAAAAAATATATATATGATACAGAGTGGAACTGCCAGTGTTTCTGCAGTAAACTAGTTTTATCAATTGCAGTAGGGGAAACAACATATTTTGAATCCACATGCAAAGTGATCAATTTGTGAACAAAAAGCAACAACTCTATTCTTTTTTTAAAATTTCTATTCAGTTTATTGTATTTTCAGTTCTAAATTCTTTCCTCATTCATTCCCCCTCCTCATAGATTGAGAGCTCATTAATCCATTTAAGATGTATAAAATATTGCCAGGAAAAATAAATTCCTGCATTATCTGTGCTCTCTTCTCCCTCCAAAAAAGAAAGAAAAGAAAATATGCTTCAATCTTCACTAAGTCCATCAGTCAGCAGTCTGGAAGAAGATAGCATGTTTCATTATGAATTCTTTGAATTTGTGGTTGGTTATTGTATTGATCAGAGCATTAAGTCTTTCAAAACAGATTTTTTTTTTTAGGGGGATAAGACAGGGCAATTGGGGTTAAATGACTTGTCCAAGGTCACACGGCTAGTAAATATTAAATGTCTGAGACCAAATTTGAACTCATTTGTCTTCCCAATTTTTCCTTTATTTCTCTTCCTTGATTTTCAAAATCCTTCTTGAGCTCTTCCATGATTTGAGTCCAATTCATATTTTTCTTGGAGGTTTTTCATGCAGGAGCTTTGGCTTTGTTGTCTTCTTCTGGTTGTATGTTTTGATCTTCTTTGTCACCAAAGTAAGATTCTATAGTCTGAGGTTTTTTGGTTTTTTTTACACACTGTTTGCTCATCTTCCCAGCCAAGTACTTGACTTTCTAACTCTCTGTCAAAGTAGGACTCTGCTTCTAGTGGGGGTGGGTGTATTGCCCCAGGCTTTAGGGGTTTTATATCAGCCGCTCAATCCCCCACTGTCTATGGGCCCAGAGCTCTGGAAGCAGCCACTGTTGCCACTTCTGCTGATGCTGATGCTGCCACGACCACTGTCACCACATTCGCAGCCCCGGGGCTGGGGCCAGACCCTAGACAGACCACGCTCCTCTTTCACCAAGGTCCCACAGAGTTTTCCCACTGATCTTCTATGCTATCTTTGGCATTTCTGGGTTGAGAGGCCTGGGGACCACCACAGCTGCCAGTGACTCAGTGACATGAGCCTTGCTCTGGATCCATCTACTCCAGTGAGACCCATGCTAGATTTTGCTCCACTCCCAGTCTGGTGTGATAGACCCTTCTTGTTGGCCTTGCAGGATGTCTTGGGCTCAACATTTGCTTCTGTCTGTCATTTTATTGGTTCTATAGTTCTAAAATTTGTTTAGAGTCATGTTTATGGGTATTTGGAGGAGTCTGAGGGAGAGCTCAAGCTTAAGCCTCTTCTTCTTGAAGATGAAGTCAGGAAGAGTAGCTAAACTTTATCAAATAAATAATTCAGAAGAAATCCACGTTGTGAGTAATACAATTTCAAAGGCACAGAAGGAGCAATTTTCAAGAAATTTAAAAGAAAGGAATATAAAATAATGAATATTATAGATGGCACCATTGCTAAAAATAAGACCAAACAAACACTTTTAAGGAGACATGACTGAGCATCAGCAAAGACACATATGAACATTTACAGTTTCTCATCTCTATAATTTATAGGGAAATTTTCTACACATTCCTCAAGTGCCTTTATGACAATGAAAATTGATGCAAAATGTTTAAATAAAATATTAACCAAGAGGATATTGTATCACAGTCTTAGACTGTCCCCTTTGCTAGGACCCAAGAGACAATTCTAAGAAGCATGACAGGAATAAGGAAGATACTACATATTACCAACAATGAATGGCATACAGAAAAATTATCAGAAAATAAAAAAATAATCAAAATTAGGCATGACTAGAAGAGAAAGGAAATACTGAGAGACAGATAAGGTAAGGGTTGCCCAAACATTATATGAATATTTACAAAATGAATTTTAAAAAACAAGCACATAGTTTCTAAAACATTAAATATAACCATTAGACAGTGTGCTCCTTGACAGCAGTGACTGTCTTTTGCCTTTCTTCATACCTCCAGAGATTAGCACAGTACCTAGCAGAGAGTAGGTGCTTAATTGTGTGTGGTTCAGAGGACCATGACATCAGGGAGATGATGACATGACTTGCAATTGAATTGGATTTGAGTGAGGGAGAGCTGTGCAAAGTTACTAGCCTCCATTTCTCTTCTGGAGACTTCTGGGTTTGGTGGTCAGATATAGATCAGCATGACTGGAGATGGCTCAGAATACAGTGGGAAACCTTGGCCTTTTTGAGCTAAAGTCTGTTTGAGTACTCAGGTGCTAAATAAATGTTTATCAATTGACTGATTGACATTATAGAAGATTTTTAGAAAGATGTAGTCAATATCATACAGGATGAGAGGATATTGATGGGCTATAACATGAAATTGAAGGGGCATACAATTGATTGTGAAGAGCTGTTCCTCCCTAAAGTCCTATTATTTTAAATCCCTGGGATATTTTTACCCTGGCCTTTTGTTGAAGGACATTTTCATCTTTAGACTTCGATGGTTTTTTGACTTTCAACATTTTTGTCCTGTTTTTCCCAAATGAATGCTTTCATTTTGTCATGACTTCCTTTTCTAAAATTGAGTAGCAGCTTTATGGCTTCTTTGGTTTTTTTTCTCTAATTAGCATGTTAAATTTAACTTTGTTTAAGTGTTGTTACTTTATGGCTCTCCATTCAGTGTCTTTTTTTTTTTTTACTGCTTCAAATTCACTACTCAGGACCAAGTCCAGTATACAGGATTACAGAATCTGTTTCTCTGAAATCTATTAAAAACATCAGCTGGGGCAGCTAGGTGTAACGATACTAGGATTTGAAGATCTTCCTTGCCCCTTGAGCTTGCTAACATAGCAGGAAGGGGTGGAGCAAGAGAACGCCGGAACCAAGTTAGTCTCCGTGTGGTGCGGACTGGAAGCGGTGTCAGAGGCAGTGGCTGCGGCTGCGAACTTCTTTTGCTTTGAGCGGGCCAGAATCTCTGCTAAGGACTCCTGCTGAGGACTGCCTGGAGCAGGAACTGCCAGGGGCCGGAGCTGCTGGGACCAAGCTGCCTGGACTCTGAGCAGTTGCGTGTGTGAGGAGAGGAGGGAAGATATCTGGAACATGTCTTTGGTCACTGACTTGTCAGTTTTTCATGTAGATGCTCACGTGGCCCTCACCATGCCAGAACGTGAGTACAATCCTCATGCTGATCGACTGGCAAAGATTGCTACTGAACATATTGTACCTACTTTGACAACA
>JAQQSV010003438.1:0-15267 GCA_028646515.1 Pseudochirops corinnae | reverse complement strand
TTTCTGTTTGTTTGTAACTTCTGTTTGTATTCTCTGAAGTTCAGGGTGCTGACTTTTCCCCCTGAACTAGGTAAATGATATGTTTGATTAAAGTAAGATTGTTAACCCATTTTGAGTTGCTTTCCTTTAGAAAAGCAGATCTAAGAACCTGTGCTAGTAGCTGCCCTAGGCATGCTAGGGTGCTTACTGTTACACCCCTTCCTTTGATTGACTGGTTTTTCCGAAAGCTTCCATTCTAAGGAAAATTCTCAGGTCAGCCACATCTTCATTCCATTCTAGATTCTACCTCTGACTATCTGGACATTCTCTACCATCCCCCTATGGAGGTATTTTCCCCTACTCCAACCTCTTTTCAGCTTCCATTTCTGTGTTGTCTTCCTCATTAGAATATAAGCTCCTTGAGGATAGAAGCTGTCTTTCTCTCTGCTTGTATTTGTACCCCCATTGCTTAACATAGTGTCTGGCACAAAGTAAACATGTAGTAGACATGAATTTGCCTTGATTTGACTTGACTTCTCCAGTCAATTGCTCCTACTATCATCCCATATTCATTCCTTCCCTACCTGCAGTTTCCTTTCCTGCTGCCTACAAATGAACACAAGTCTCTTCCATATTAAAAAAATTAAATAAAAATGTAAAAGTCTCATTGGATCCTACTGTGCCTTATTATCTATTCTTCTAAATCTCTCCTCCCCTTCTTAGCAAAATTCTTTATAAAAGTCATATACACTCTTCCTCCACTTCTTCTCTCACCTCTAAATGCTTGCCTTTTTTTAATCTTCATCCTTCTTGACCTCTCCACAGAATCTGACACTCTCAATCACTTTCTCCTAAATACACTCTCTTCTCTTGGTTTTCATAACACCACCCTCACTTGGTGATCATCCTAACTTTCTGGTAGCTCCTTCTCAGTTTCATTTGCTGTATCTTCACTAATATCATATCCACTAACTTCGAGTGTCCCTCAAGGCTCTAGCCTAGGTCTTCTGCCCTCTTTATTCTCTCCCTTGGTACTGTCATCAGTTCCTGTGGATTCAATTATCTCTACTCAAATCTTTATATCTAAGGTATGCTGGAGCCAGCTCAAACAGACTCATGAGAGCTGAGTGTTAAATTTTCAGTGTGAGCATTTACATTTCAGAAATTGGGAAACAACAAATCAGGGCTTGATTTATTGTTTTGTTGATTGTCTAGATCTGCAATAGAGAAAATGTTAATAATTCAGATTAAACTTAAAAGTATACCATATGTACTTTTTTTTTTTATGGACAGGTAGTTGTTAAGCATTTAAAATATTTCCCTGTTTGTGTTCATCACTTATCTTCCTCCTGAGTCTCAACTCTCTCTAAAATTGCCTATTAGACATTTCTAATTAGATGTTCTATATACATCTTAAGTTCAAAAAATCCACATCAGATCTCATTATCTTTCCCACCTGCCCCAATCACACACACACACACACACACACACACACACACACACACACACACACACACACACACACACCTTCTTTATTGCTGTCTAGGCCCTAAGATGCCAATATCCTCCCAGTCACCCATGTTCACAACCTCACTGTCAAGCTCAGCTCTTCACTCTAAGCTCACCCAGTTGGTTGCTACATTTCATAATTTCTTGTCCAAAAACACTTTTCACGTGTCTTATGTGAACTATTTAGATAAAAATCTAATTGGACTGCTTGCTACAAGTATCTGCTCTGTCTAATCTACCAAATACAAAGCTTTCAACTTGATTTGTCTAAAATACAGGTTTGAAGATGTCACAACCCTACTTAGCAAACTCCGGTGGCTCTCAAATACCTCTAAGATCAAATATAAACTACTCTGTTTGGCATTTAAAGTTCTCATATAGTGGTCCTTTCCTATCTTTCTAATATTATTGAAAATTATTCCCTCCCACAAACATCTAGCCACCCAGCCTATGGGCTATCCCTCACACCCAGCAATCCCTATCTCCTTTCCATGCCTTTGCTTAGCTGTTCCTCATGCCCAGCACTTCCTGGGTTCTGCTTCCTCAGCTTTGCCTCTTAGAATCCCTGGCTTCCTTTAAGACAGATCAAGGGCCTTCCCTTTCCCAGTGTTCCCTTCTCCCCCACACCAGCTAATACTGCCTTCCTCTCTGTGCTTATCTTCTGCATAAGTATAATACCAATTTATGTACATGTTGTGTTGCCCACTAGACTAAGGTCCTTAAGAGCAGGAAGTTTTTTGCTTTTCTATGTACTCCATACCCTTAGCATGTATTAAGTGTCTAACAAATGCTTGCTGATTTGAGAAAAGTATTTGAATAATGCAACATGGAGTTCAAATGTAAAATACGTGCTCAGCAATCCTAGAAACTACCTTTTATTGTGAAAGTTAAGTATCAACTTCTTAGGAGAGTAAATATTAGTTATAAGTTACTATGTATTTTAGGTTTCTATCAATACATGCCTGTGAGACTTTTGTGTTTAGCATTTCCTTTGTGTAGTGGAAATAGATACTTACTCTTTTTCTTTATCTAGTGTACACTGAAGACTTTTCTACTCTTGTCTCTAGACCCTAGACATGAATCAAAATCTAAAATTTAAATAATGAGATTGCTAGGCTGGGAGGGGAGAGGAGAATTGGGTAAAAATCCTAAGGGTGTGTATGAGGTTAAAAGCCTGTTTTTCAGTTGGTTATGCTCCTTCAGAACTGAATTTGGTCCTTCCATCCCTTGGCAGAGACCTGAGCGGGGTCCCTAAATGGAAAGAAAGTATAGTGTTGTATCCTTCTAGGCCCAGCAGGGGGCTATTATTGTTAGGCTATACAGTATATGTGAATGTCATCTCTCTTTTTAGAATATAAGTGACTTAGGGTCAGGAACCTCATCCCCAGTATCCTCAGTGCCTGGCACATGCTAAGAACTAAATAAATATTTTTATTGACTAATTGTCTGAAAAGGACAGAATATAAGCGTCTTCTATAACTGACCCTCAAAGAACATACCTCCTTACAGGCTGAAATACTGGACATTGTTGGATCAGTGTTACCAGGGAAGAATTAAAAGTCCATCCCAAAGTTCAACAGATTAACTTTGATTTCATCAGACAAACATTGCCAGGGGACAGCTCTAATTACAAGAGGTAATTAAAGCTGCTCACAATGTAGTTCATCACCTGGGATGATGAATTAAATAGAAGAAAGTATAAACCCTTTGCAGAAACCTAATGTCTTTCTTTAAATGACACTTAGATCAAATGCTCTTTAAAATAATCTAGGGGGAGGTAATGATGGAAAGAAACCCCTACTAATGTATACTAAACATTTCAGAAATTAATCATCTCATCACACCTGGCATTTGTCATTCCTGTTTAGCAATGGAATGTTGAAAATTCCAGCAACTGTAGCCTACTTTCAGTAAATATCAAAATGGCTTTTGTAGTTAATAAGTGAAAGTGGAAGGTGGGGTGGGGGGAAACGTGATATATGTTGATCAGAGGTGCAAGATATGAAAGTATTCTAAATTTCAAGTTGTAAGTTGAAGCAGGCTGGATCCACATTGAATCACAGAATTCCAGAACTGCAATTCAACAGACATTTACTCAATGCCTACATCACCCGATTCCACCACCTGCTTCAATTCCAGATAAACAACAGCTACCATTTTGCACTCCATAATGTCTGCTATATAAGTTATAATGACCTTTTTATCAGGAATGTAGTATACCCTTGATTGATACTCCAAAAGACACCCCCATGACATATACTACATGTGCAGAAAGAGAAATGTGACTCTAGGGGCAGGATATTTCATTATTCTTATCTTTCTTTTTCCATGAAATTCTTCTTTTTCTGCCTTCCTATTAACTCTATTCTAGTTCCAGAAATTGGCTGCCCAAGATCTTCTTTTCACAAAATCTTCAATTTTGGAAGCTCCCAAAATTGAATTCACTCAAGTCTTTCTAGGGCTGCTAGAAATAACAGAATCTCAAAATTAGAAGGAAACTCAGGGTCCATTGAATATAATACACATCTAAGCAAATAGCCCTTCTAAAACATCCCTGGCATGTGTTCATCTGGTATCTGCTTGAAAATTTCAGAGAAGGGGACCTCACTGCATTCCAAAATAACCAATTCTATGTTTGAATAGCTATAGTTAAGGAGGTTTTATTTCCTTATTTTTCCTTATAATGTAAACCTTTGGTATAATGTAAGCCCATTGGTATGGATCTCTCTCTTAATTAGTGGAGATGAATGCCTTGTATGAGGGTCAGGATGAGTTGGCAGTAAGTAAGAAAGTTCCAGCCTTCTTCAGTCCTCTTCAAGCTTTGAGTTGTTTTAAGTGTTTTAGGTGTTGAGGTGTTCTGCTTGAAGAGGCGAGATGGAAGAAGCCAACCCCACCCAAGGCTGCCAAAAGACAAGACTCTGGAAAGACACAGGAAGAGCTGGCAGTCTCTATCATGTCACTATTCCCAACTTGATATACTAGAGACTGTGGGGAATTTCCCTTTTTTAGGTAAGATTAAGGGTTCCTTGTTGGTTAAGCTGAGCTTCCTCTCATCCAGTAGGTGAGAGAGCTCCTTCACTACATATTGCCTGGTATACATTCTCATATGTATAACTTCTCTGATGTCTTTTTTGCTACAATATGAATAAATGGGTTTCTTTGCTACTCACTACATAGATTCATTGTGGAACTTCTTTGCTATTCACTACATGTATTCATTGTAGAACTGGTATTTGGTGGAAGAATGGTTAAGCCTTAGATATGAAGCTTGTGATCTTCTGGTGATACTATTGTGCTGTGAGTTACATAACACCCAGTCAATAGAAAATTAAGTTGTAGCTCATCCAAAAAGCAACAGAAATAGTTGGCACAAGTAGGCTGCAATAAATTGTCAACAATGAGTAGGCTGCAACATTTGTCAACAAAGAAGTGACAAAAAGGATTTCATTCAAGTTTATATGACCACAAAGCAATGAATGACCATAAAAGATGTGGATTGATCATTTAGCAAGAACAAAGGCTAACCAATAGAGAGCTTTTGTGATGTACTACAAGAACAATATATCTAGAGGATATTACCTAGAGGAAATTACCTAGAATCCTGAGTGGATGCCATGTTATACAGGTTTGTAACAAGCAACCTAGCATACCCGGGAGGGCTGCAAGCACAGGTTCTTTAATCTGCTTTTCTAAAGGAAAGCAACTTCAAAGGGGTCAACAATCTTATTTTAATTACATATATTTGTGCGTGTGTGCATGTGTGTGTGTGTGTGTGTGCGTGTGTGTGTCATTCACTTGTTCATGGGATAAAGTCAGTACCCTGAACTTCAGAGAAAATATGAATAGAAATTACAAGCAGAAAAAATACAGACAGAGAAAATAACACAAATCAACAAATAGGGCTTCCAGCTGTCTGACCAAAGTTATACATACATAGTTACCAAAGAGAGAAGCCCAAAGTCTAGGTTTTCAAAGCTGGGAGACTCCTTAATGACTACACAGAGTCTGATCTGGCCAAATCACACAAACACTCTTCCAATGAGTAAGTCCCAAAGCAAACCTCACCCTAGAGTGTATATACCCTTCTTCAGAGCCAGAGGGCATCACAGCCCTCTTGATCTACTGCCTAATTACAGAGTAACAAAAGGTATGGGTCTTCCTGAAAAACAAGCCTCCCCTAATCAAGCTTCTCTTGTTGGGCTCCAGGTGGGATGATCTTCAACTCCCATTAACATTACAACAGGACACAAAGAAAAGTTGCTCAGAATGAAGAGGTATGGGGAAGTTATTAACTGCACCATTTGGAGGGAGAATGATCAGAAAGATGTTATCTGAAAACAGGAGCATCTGTTGAAGCTAAAGCTCTATGGGCAATCTCTCTTCCATTTGGACACTACTGAACATATAACCTCCCTGATTAATGCCAAATACCCTTGGCAGGCATATTTCTTTCTGTCTGAGCTTCTCTTGATATTAGTAAGAAGAGAATCATCAAAATTATCTGTTGTTATTACCTTCCAATGAATCATTTATAATTTTAACACATGCATAGGAGAGCTTTTAAGGTCACATTTTTATCTGTCTAATGAAATGCCCTGTTATTGTGTAATGGTAATTAATTTAAATTTGAAGATCCCCTTTTTTATTATGTCAAGTAAGCAGGAACTTAGTCCTTAGTTACTAACTAATCATTAGTTACTAAATTAGTAACTGAGGGCTAAGTACCTCTGTGAAAGAAACAGAAGGTATGAACTCTGTCTCCTGTTGCTGACATAACAGGAAGGGGTTGGCTGAGACAGGAAGCCAATGTGTGTGTGTATTTAAGAAGGACCCCAGAGAAGAGACAGTCAGAATCAAGAATTTTTTCTTCTGCCAGGCTCCTGGTGGAGGGAGCAGAATTGTCCCAGCATCTGGAAGCTGGACTGCTACTTGCAGGACTGAGAACTGAGCTGGAGTTTTCTATGAGACCAGAATCTGGTGAAGGCTGAAGTTGCTGCCAAGAAGGCCTCCTAGAAGGCTGAGATTTATTCTGAGTCCTAGGGCCAGCCGAATAGATGGAGGACTGAAGAAGCATGACCGAGGTAAGACTTTGTTTGTTTGTGCCTTGGTTGATCCTTGAGTTCCCAGCAACAGAAGTTGTGAAGGTTTCGAGATGTGCTGGACCCTGTGAATTTCAGTGTGTAATAAGAACTGCCCAGAGTAGTGAATGAGAACCTGGAAGCTGTCTGCCTCTGAATGCAGGCGACTGGTGGATTCAGGTAGGAGCTGGGACCATGGAAGGGGATCTAGAGAATCTGAGAGACCATCCTGAGTCAAGATGAAGAAAAGGCCTCTCCTTGGATATTGAATGTGTGATGAAACTGAAGTTTACTAGAGACTGAGGGATGGAAGGTTTGTATAATTTTCTAATGGTTGTATTTAGTGATTAATGATACTTAGTGACTGATTGCTAGATAAGTGACTGATTAAGTTAACCTATGATTGCCCCATGAGTAGAAAACAGACTTGTACTGTGAAATTATTGAATGATTAAGTAAGGAGGCAAACCTCCTTGGGGATACCAGGTGATTATTGTTTTGTTCTTTGTTCTAAATACTTCGACCACTTTGGTGAAAACTCTGTGGTCATTTTAATGTTAAGCTATTGTGAACACTATATTGTGATTTTCTGTGATAAGATGTAATGTTGTGAATATTACATTGTGATTTGTTGTGAATGTTTGCCTTGATTTGTTATGGAATAAATGGAGTGTTCACTATACTATGTAATCAGAACTTTAAAACCTGTTCACAGTAGCATTCTTTTGGGAAGCTGCTCGTGCATGGCATTACATATAGTCTGCCAACATTAGTCCCAGTGGGATCTTGTATTCTTTGAACCTTTCAGTCAATTATGTGTCTATGAAGATGCTATCTGTTGTAGAATTTCATTTGTGACTATTTGCTTGTTCCCTTTTTGTGTCTTCATCAAGGACACCCTTGATATGTAAGTAGATTATTCTAATGAAGATTTTGTGGCTATGTAATGTAAAAGTAAGAGTGACATGAAAAATAGAACAATTTATACTATAACATCAATATTATAAAAATGAAAAATCTGGAAGATTTAATTCTTATTCATTATTAACAAAATTAAGAATAAAATTATCAGAACCAAGAGAACAATTTATATAACAACACTGTCAAAGCAAGCACTTCAAAAGCTATGAGACCTATGCCCAATACAATGATCATTCATGACACCAGAGGACTAATGGATGAAGAGACACCCTATCTACTACAAAGAGATGATAGAGTTCAGAATGAGACATAGAAATTTTGCATACGGTCATTGGGGAATTTGTTTTGCTTGCCTCTGTTTACTTATTATAAGAAATTTACTTTTTTCCCTCAATGGAATGACATGTAAAATGGAGAGAAAAATAGATATCTGTTATATTTTTTTTAATAGAGAAGGGGCAGCAGGGCATTACAGGTGTGAAATGTCACATGAACTTTCAGTTGAAGTCATGGTAATAAAAATTAAAAGCTAATCATAATAAAGGTATCATATATGTACTTATATATAATATAATTTAAGCTACCACAACCACTACTACATAGACAATCTATACATTACTGCATATTTCCTTGTACAAGCGGGCACTTGAATAATATTGGATGGTGATGATGATTACAATGATAATTGATAATCATGACAATAGATAAAATCTGTTTTTATCTCCTTGTTAGTAATCAGTTTCCCCTCTCCTCAAACCTCACATAGTATTTTTATTCATGTCTTTTATACATTATTTTGTATTATCATTACTATTATATTATTATATGTATTATATAATGTTATTATCATATAATATATATATATATTATATGTGTTGTTCCATGAATAGGCCATAAGATCCCTTCTTGCAGGTCTCATGTCATGTAGTAACTTTGTATCTCTCCCAACACCTAGAACAGTGTTCTTTCCACCCCATCCCCACTGAGTACTTTAAGAATGAGGTTTGGGGCAGGTAGGTGGTGTAGTGAATCAAGCACCAGCCCTGAAGTCTGGAGGACATGAGTTCAAATCCAGCCTCAGACACTTGACACAACTACTAGCTGTGTAACTTTTAGGCACATCACAACCACAATTGCGTTGTAATAGTAATGTAATTTGATCTCTTTATATTGGCAAAGCTAACAGGTACTTAGCACTTAGTAATTAATCAAACCTCTGTTAAAGAAACAGAAGGTATGAACCTCTGTTGCTGATGTAACAGGAAGGGGTTGAAACAGGAAATGGCTGAAACAGGAAGCAGCTAATGCCATGTGTATATAAGGAGAAGCTCCTGCTGGGTCAGACAGATCTTCTTGGAGCAAGCTTCATGGAGGCAGAAGCTGTTGCCACTGTGGAGGCTGAAGAGGAAAGGCCCCCAAGGCTGGAAAGAATGATTTTAATTTTGGGAACCTGGGTGAAGTAATTTTGATTCTGGGAACCAGCTGGAGCTTCTGCTGAGGAGCTGCTAAATCCAAGGGCCAGCCAGAGCTACCTCAGACTGAGGAAGCATGACTGTGATGCTGGTACTTTGAATGAATCTGTTTGTGGCTTTGTTAAGCCTTGACTTCCTGGGAAGAGAGACTGAAGGATTTAAGGTGGACTGGATGCTGTGAGCTTCAGTGAGGAACAGGAAGTACTCAGAGACCTGGACAAGGACCTGGGAGCTGTCTGCCTTTGAACCCAGGTGACAGTTTGGTGAATCCAGGTAGGATCTGGGACCGTGGAAGGGGATCCAGGGAATCTGAGAGACCACCTTGAGTCAAGCTGAAAGAAGACTTTGCTTGGATATTGTATACTGACTAAGAATTGTAATTTACTAGTGACCTAGGGGTGGAGGGCTTCTGTATTTTCTGATAATTGAATAGTGAATGATGACTGAATAGCAACTGATTTGTAAGTTGCTGTGCCCCATGGGTGGAGAACTTTGACTATTATAGTATCCTCCTTAAGGATGATTAAATTATTGAGATGATTGAATGATTGAGTTACTAAATGATTGTTCTTTGTTCAAAACTTTGTGACCACTGTGGTGAAAACTATGTAACTATTTTAGTGATAAGCTATTGTGAATGCTTTATTTTGATTCTCTGTGATAAGTTGTAACATTGTGAATGCTGTACCTTGATTTTCTGTGAATGTTTTGCTCTGATTTGTTATTGAATAGAGTGTTCACCATACAGTGTAATCAGAACCTTGAAAAGCTATTCACAGCAGCATTCTTCTAGAAAGCTGCTCATGCATGGCTTTACACCCCTCCAAAAAAAAAAATGAGGTTCCCTGTTACAAACTTTGAGATTTACCTAAGTTTAAATTTGAGTCTGATAAAAAAAATATATACTTCTTCATATTTCCTTAATTGTTCCTCAGTGAATGGAAGGGAATTAACTAGTTAATTAGATGATTGCTTAGTACTCTGATAGAGTACCAAAAATCCCGCAGGGTACTTTGTTACTGAGTCTAGGATTGGAAGAATGGACAATGAACCTTTAATTAGTTTCAGGTATTACCAAAATTATGTCATCATTATCTGGGGTCACAAAGGGGAAACAGATGGCATGGTATTCCACTCCTGGATGAGGGACAATTCAGATGGCTAACCTGAAGCAGAGTAAATCTTATTATTATATGATAATTTTAGAAGTTTGGGACCAGCTAATTCTCCATAGATGTCTCATATGCACTGTTTAAACAAAGAAAAAAAAAACTGGATTGATTATTTATCCATGTAAGGAACTCCCTATGTAGAAAATTCTTCCCCTCATGCAGACCAAGTCACCTGTAACTTAGACTCTTCAAGAGTTGTCTGGTGACCTGAAAGATTGAGTTACTTCTTACTCTTAGTCACAACTTGAATACATCAGAAGCAGGACTTCTTGACAGATCTTTCTAACTCCGAGCCCAGGTCACACTGTACATTAGGACACTAACACTAAGCTGACTCATAAACATCTATTACAATTATTCTGAATTAATTAAGTTTTCTTTTACTTTATAAATAAACCTGTGAAAACTCAATGTTACGATCTGGAGTATGTGGAGACAGGGGTAAAAGGGAAACAGGGAAGTGGTTTCTAGAGAACCGTTTTCTTTCTAGAGAAGAACAGTCAGAGATTTTAGCAGTATCCAGAGAATGAAAACTGGTAGATTACCTAGAATTCAAAGAACCAGAAAGGTCCAGGAGAAGTGGTACATTTAGAATCAAGGATTAAGAAAACTATGTAAGAAGGGCAAGGTAAAAGAATACTACAATGGAAGGCATTGACCAGTTCCAAGGGGAAGAGCTGGTCCAGTGAAATCTGATGATGGATTAATGAAGCCTGAGTCCCAAGGCTGGATCCTGACATCTTCTACAGACTCTTAATAAATATTTATTGAATAGGCTTAAATGAAGGTCAACTCATTTAATCCATATGAGTTATGGTTTATCCAGAGCAGGGAGCTACAAACTTTTGATCCTCAACTCCTATCAATAAAAAAATTTAAACACATCTCCAATATGTGTATATTTACTTATTTATGTTATATATAATATACACACTGCCATGTTAATAATTATATTAATTATTAAGTTATTAAATTAAAATTAATAAATAATTATTAATAAAATAATGAATAATAAAATAGACTTTAATGAACATTGTAAAAGACTGAGATAAAGGTGAAACTATTGGCATTGAAACCATAGGGAACCATTGGCATTTATTGAGTAGAGGTCAGAGCTGTACTTTACAAAAAGCATTTTGGCAGTTGTATAAAGGATGCATTGGAGAAGGAAGAGATTTGAGACAAGAAGATCAATTTGGATGCTATTGCAGTAGTTCAAAGGATAGTTGATGAGGAACTTTCCCAAGGTGTCTTTCCTGTGATTAGAGAGAAGGGCAAATACAAAAGAGGAGTAGAGGTAAGAATGATAAGATGTGATGACTAAAAGGGTATATGGGGTGAGAGACATTATAGTTTCAAACCTATTTACCAGGAAGGGAAGTGGTGCTCTCAAGGGCATAGAAGTAAGGGTGGGTTTTGAGGAAAAGATAACATAGTACACTCTGAGATGCAGATTGCAACCCTTTCATGTCTTGTCATTCAAGTGACTTATTTTGTCTCAACAAAAATTAAAAGGGTGAGATGGGACTCTTATTCACTAGCCTCTATTCTGCTAAGGCATGCCTACTCCAATCAAGAAGTAATCTTGTGGAATGTTAACATGCTGTGGGGGAGGAGGAAGGGCAGATGATTTTGTCTGTCCAGTGGCTATGGTTATCTGCATAATGGCTAGGTTATATACACACTGAGGGACATAGCCATGGAAAGTCACTAATGGAAGGAAGCAATAGAGAGTGATGAAAAACAATGGAACAAGGGGGTTAGCCATTGGAAACAAGCCCATGCCTGGCCATAATAGGAAGGGTGAGTTGGGGCCCATCTTCCTACCATCACAGGTGCCTAGGAGTACACAGCCCTCACTTTGGAAACCTGGATCTAGAACACAATGTGGTCAACACATGGTACATCCTCCTCTGAGAATGACTAAGATAAAGGCTTTCATTCACACTAGTTACTGAAAATCAACATATCACAACATACAAGTCATTAACTTATCTCTAATTTAGAAGACAATAATATGCATTCATGTTAGAATACAGCTCTAAGTTTCTAAGCTGATTGAAAAGCAAGGTCTAAAACTGTAAGATAATAATATTACTAAAATGTAGACAGCACCATACAGTTTAGAAGGTGCTTTCCAAAAAGCATAGAACAAATATTATTGCCCTTATTTGACAGATAAGGAAACTGAGACTCAGAAATATAAAATGTCTTGTCAAGGCCACACAGTAAGTATATGTAATACCTTAGACTCAGACCCATGTCTTTTGCCACCACATACCCATCCCATTATGCATTTGATTAAGTGACTAGTATGCAGAGCACTATGAAGGAATTAATGAATGAATAAAACAAACGTTTTAAGCACTTACTACCTGTCAAGCAGTATTCTAAGCACTGGGTATATAAAAGCATAGAAAATAACTGCCCTCTGGGAATTTACATTCTAATGAGGACAATGATAAAGCAGAAGAGTGGTAGCCAGGGAGGGGAATTTCATTCTAGAAATGTAGAGGGACAATGAATGAAGTCATGGCGAGTATATTAACGCTCCTGTGCAAGAACAATTATTGGAGTGATGTGATTTTGGTCCTTGTTTCCACAACTGGAGTGAGTAAAGTGACTAGGTATACATGCTACGGCAAAGCAGTTGGCAAAAAGGCTATATAGAAAAAGTGGCCAAAGAGGAGGGAATTAGGTGAAGGTCAGGTTTTCCTGAAACCGTGCTCCAGAAGAAGCAGCCACCAATCAGGAGAGCCACCCCCGAGAAGTGAGATTCCTCATGCACATGGTCTCTGGTGTAGACAACAAGGTGGCTGAGGAGCATTGAGGTTGTTGTAGAACAGCAGTTCTCAACCTGTGGTTCGCAACCCCTTTGGAGGTCACCTAAAACCATCAGAAAACATATATTTCCCATGGTTTTAGGAACCGAGACACTGTCTCCAGGCAGGTCCGCCCACATGCAGATACGCCCACATAAGAGTATTAAAGGGTTATGGCATTAGGAAGGTTGAGAACCACTGTAAGAGGTAGTGGGAATGGAGAAGGGATGCTAGGTGCTAGGCAAAATCCCTGATTTCACAAAGTTTGCAGTTCAGTAGAAGGCTAGGATGCATACAGAGATAGCATAACACAAAAGAATAAAGAAGTGCATTTCCATTACTCAATTGTTTTTTAGTTGTGTCTAACTCTGTGACCCCATTTGGGGTTTTCTTGGCAAAGATAATGGAGTGGTTTGCCATTTCCTTCTTCAGCTCATTTTACAGATGAGGAAATTGAGGCAAACAAGGTTAAGTGATTTGCCCAAGGTCACATAGCTAGTAGGTGTCTGAGGCCAGATTTGAACTCAGGAAGACGTGATGGGCTGATTCCAGGCCTGGCACTCTATGCACCATGGCGCCACCTAGCTGCAATAAGTGCATTAGAAAGATACAAAAAAGTGCTATTTGATGTCTGAAGGGCAAAGATTGTTACTGCTGGGATGATCAGGGAAGGTTTTATGGTAGAAGAGTCCAAAGGATTGGGTCACTGGATTTCTTCCACTCCCCTAAGAGGTCCCTCTGCTCTGGGCACAGGTGGGCATAGCTGGGTCAGCTCTGAGGAAGCTTGAGCACCTGGAAGGAGGATCAGATTTTTTTTGTATTTGTCAGCTCACTATATCCCTCCTCCTGGGGAAAATTTTCTTAAAGTTTAGGTTTAACTCATGTCTACTTTCTTCCCAAAGGAGAGAGCAGAAATGTACTCAATGTACGCATGAATCAAGTATAAAAGAAGTATTTATTTTTTTCCCCACAAAAGAAATGCTAAGCCCAAAAGGCTCCTATCATCATGCACTGATGACAGAAACTTAAATAAGCACAATAAAAACTGCTGTTATTTTCTCCCAGGAAGATGAGTCTTAAACATTAGCCCATGAAGCAGTTAGGGGGACTGCTGAATAGGAATTGCTATATTTCACTTCAGCTCTGTACTGCCAAAACAATTCCCTCCAGGTCCCTGTCTTTTGGAAAGTCAGACTAGGGCTATGCTCCTTCCTCAGTCAACATAATCCTCTGTAATGCCACCAGTCAACTCTGATCAAGGAACCTTAGGTTTCCAACCCTTTAAACTCACAAAACTGCCTTCAAGATGGACATAATCCTCTCAGGACTGCTGTTTGGTCACTTATGATCTGGAAAGGAAACACACAGGAATTAAGACAACAGAGGGCCACAGGCCCAGGCTCACCTCACCCGGCTGAGCCCTTGCTCTAGCTGCCATGTGGAAGCAATTAGCTGGCGGAGGGGAGGGGCAGGACAATCTCTCCCCTCTTCCTGCTTCTCATGGGGGAGGGTTAGATGGTCCAGAAATGATCTACAACTGGAAGGTGAGGGCGAGTCATTCCTTTAAAAGTTCCACTGAGTCAGCAGGTCTTTGGCCAAGAAGGGGATTATCATCAAGGTACCCAAATCCTTTAGTGCTGACAAGAAGCTGTGGCCTCATCTCCAAAGCACCCACACAATGACATGCCATACAGGATCAGCTGGAAGCAGAAAGAGCTCCTCAGAGAATGTGCTCTTATATAGTGATTAAAGCAGAGTATTTGATGTTCACCAGAAAACAGTTTTCTTTTTAAAACATGCCACAAAATCATGTCAAGAACAATTTAAACAAAACATAGCATTTTTCCGAGTAAAAATTTTAAGCATATTATGTTTCTGCCTAGACTTAAATCTATAATCCTCTGTTCTATATTGAATTAAGTATGGATTCCAAATTTAAAGGAAATTTGAACCTAACTATTTTACCAATTACTTGATATATGTGGATGAGATCCAGCTATATGGCTCCATGGAATCATTCTCCAGTTATCTCAAAATGTCATTTGGACTCAATAAGTATAAAATTTTTAATGTATACCAAGAAAAGATAGAGACTAAAAGCTTTTATCTTGAATGTTGAGGTTAATACTACCTTGGTCTCCTCCAGGAAAGATATATTCATTGAGCATAAAGCTGTAACAGCAAGCACCCTAGCATACCTAGGGCGGCTACTAGCACAGGTTCTTAGATCTGCTTTTCTAAAGGAAAGCAACTCAAAATGGGTTAACAATCTTACTTTAATCAAACATATCATTTACCTAGTTCAGGGGGAAAA
>JAQQSV010003436.1:0-15270 GCA_028646515.1 Pseudochirops corinnae | reverse complement strand
AGAAAGAACAGAGTTTAAATGGAGACTGAAGCAATCTACATGCTATAGTTCTTTTTCATATTTGGTTTTCTTTCTTTTTCCCATTGTTCACTCCACTGGTAACAACCCTTCTATACAACCAGACTATTGTACAATGTGAAAGTATTTGCACATCCTGTACTTGGTTGCATGCCACCATGGGGAGGGGGGGAGAAGGAAGGGGAAAAAATTTGAAACTCAGGGGATTGTGGAAATAAATCTTGTAAACTAAAAGTAAATAAACAGGTCAATTAAAAAAAATAAAAAAAACAAACTATGTGACCACTTTGTTGAAAACTACATGGCCACTTCAGTGATAACTTTTTATGCTATCAAATTGTGAATGCTGTACTTTGGTTTTTGTCGATGTTTTGTCTTAGTTTATTACTGAATAAATAGCGAGTTCACTATACTATATAATCAGTACTTTGAAGATGTTCACAGCAGCAGTTCTCTGGAAAGCTCCTTGTGATGGCTTTACAATACCTTTGTTTTTTTCTTCTGAAAACTGCCCATTCACATCCTTTGGACATTTATCAATTGTGGAATTACTCTTATTTTTATAAATTAGTCTCAATTCTGAGGCCTATGTCAGAGTAACTTACTTATTTTTCCCCTAGTTTCATTTTTTCCTTCTAATTTTGGTTGCATTGCTTTTATTTGTGCAAAACCTTTTTTTAATTTCAGATAACCAAAATTTATTCATTTTATTTTCCAAGATCCTCTTTATTTCTTCCTTGTTTATAGATTTTTTTCCCTTGTCCATTGGATAATTTTCTCAATGATACTTGATTTTAGGATATCACCCTTTATGTTTACATCATTTCTTCATTTTGACCTTATTTTGGTATATGGTATGACTTGTCGATCTACATCTTGTTTCTACCATGCTATTTTCCAGTTTTCCTAGTAGTTTGTGTCAAATGGTAAGTTATTGCACCCAAAGATTAGGTCTTTGGGTTTGTAAAAAACTAGATTAATATTGTCATTTTGTATTCTGTATTTTGTATCTAATCTATTCAATTGATCGATTGTTTGCTTTCTTCACCAGTGCTAGATTCTTTTGAAATTGCTTTATGATTTCTTTTGCAATTACTAGATTATTTTGTAATATAGTTTGAAATCTGTTATTGGCAGGCCACCTTCTTTCACATTTTTTTTCACTGATTTACTCGGTATTTTTGACCATTCTTCCAGAAGAATTTATTTTATTAATTTTTCTTGCTCTATAAAATAATTCTTTGGTACTTTAATTGGTATGACACTGAATAAACAAATTGAATTAATATACATTATACATAGGATTGTCATTTTTATTATATTGGTTTGGCCTATTAATGAATAATTCGTATATCTCTAATTGATTAAATCTGTATTTGTATGAAAAATTTTACAATTGTGTTCATTTAGTCCTTGGATTTGTCTTGGACAGCAGACTCTCAAGTATTTTATATTAGCTGAAATTATTTTAAATTTAATTTCTCTTTCTATCTTTTCCTGCTGTGTTTTGTTGGTAATACAGAAACATTCATGATTTCTTGGGAGTTATTTTATATCTTGTAATTTTACTGAACTTGTGGATTATTTCAACTAATTTTTTTTTAGTTGATTCTGTAGGGTTCTTTAAATAAACCATAGTATCATTTACAAAGAGTGATAGTAGTATTTCATCAATGCCTTTTTTTTATTCCTTCATTTTTTCCCCTATCTTGTTGTAACTACCATTTCTAATACAATACTGAATAATAGTAATGATAAATCTTTGCTTAACCCCTGATCTTATTGGATGGGCTTAAAGTTTATCCATTTACAGAAACTGCTTGCTCTTGGTTTTAAAAAGCTACCACTTATTATTTTAAGAAAGACTCCATTTATTCCTAAGCTTTGGTGTGTGTGTGTGTGTGTGTGTGTGTGTGTTTTATAAGAATGGATATTGTATTTTGTCAAAAGCTTTTTTTTGGCATCTGTTGAAATAATCATATGATTTTTTTATGTTTTTGTTGTTGGTGTAGTCATTGATGGTTATAGTTTTCTCAATATTGAACCATGTTTACATTCCCAAATCCCATCTGGTCATATTGTATGATGTTTGTGATGTATTGCTTTAATCTACCTGCTGTTATTTAGCTTAAATTTTTTGCCTATATATTCATTAGGTAAATTGGCTTATAGTTTTCTTTCTCTTTTTTGTTGTCTTTCATTTAGGTATCAGAAACATATTTGTATTATAAATCCACCTGGTCCCTGGATTGTTTTTTTTTTTTTTTTCCTCCTTAGGGAACTGTCTTATGGCTGATTCGATTTCTTTTTCTAAGATAGGTTTATTTTAGTATTCTATTTTCTGTCTTGGGCAAATTATATTCTCATAAATATTTATCCATTTCACTTAAGATAGTCAGTTTTACTGGAACATAATTGGACAAGATAACTTCTAATAATTGCTTTATTTTCATCTTCATAGGTGGTGCAACTACTCTTTTAATTTTTGTTACTAGTAATTTGGGTTTCTTCTTTCTTTTTAAAAAATCAAATTAGCTAATGGTTTATCTATTTTATTGTTATTGTTCCCAGCAAAACCAACTACTAATTTTATTTATTAGTTTAATAGTTTTTCTTACAATTTTATTAATCTCTCCTTTGATTTTCAGAATTTTCATTTTATTGGTAAATTGAGGATGCTTAGTTCATTTTTGTTGTTGTTGTTTACATGTCCAATTTGTTGATCTGTCCTCTCTTTTATTAATGTACGTGTTTGGAAATAGAAATTTTCCCCTAAGTTCTGCCTCCATTGAATCTCACAAATTTAAATATGTTGCATCATTGTTGTCATTATCTTTAATAAAATTGTTTCCATGATTTGTTATTTGACTCATTCATTCTTCAAGATTAAGTTATTTATTTCCAATTGATTTTTAATTTATTATTTTGATACTCTTAATTGAATGTTATTTTTATTGCATTGTAATCTAAAAAAGGGTACATTTAGAATTTCAGTTTTTCTGCATTTGTTTATGAGGTTTTTATACCTTCATACATAGTCAATTTCTGTGTAGGCAACATTTGCTGTTGAGAAAAAAGTTATACTCCTTCCAATTCCCATTCCATTTCCTCCAGAACCTTATCACATCTAAGTTCTATAAAAATTCTACTCATTTCCTTAACTTCTTTGTTATTTATTTTATAATTCGATTTATCTAATTCTGAGAGGAGAAAGTTAACTTCCTCCACTGTTATACTTTTAATATTTTCTCCTGTTACTCATTTAACTTTTCTTTTAAGAATTTGGATGTTACGCTGTTTGGTATATAAATAATTAGGGTTGATAATACTTAATTTTCAATGGTACATTTTAGCAAGATATAATTTCCCTGCTTATCTCTTTAAATATTACTTTTTGCTTTTGCTTTGTCTGAACTCATGATTGTTATCACTGCATTTTTTTAATTCAACTGAAGTATAATAGATTTAGTTCTAGTCCCTTATTTTAATTCTATGTCTTTCTGTTTAAAGTGTCTTTCTTCTAAGCAGCATATTGTTGGATTCTTGTTTCTTATCTATTTTTCTATCTGTTTATGTTTTATGGGTGAGTTTCTTACATTCACATTCATAGTTATAATTACTATGTATTTCCCTCCATCATATTTTCTTCTGTTTTTCCTCCTTCTCTGTCTCTCTCTGTCTCTCTGTCTCTACTCTGTCTCTCCTCAAGTATCTTATCCTTCTGATAACTGCTGCCACCTTTTATAACACCTCTTTGTCTTTCCCTTATCTTTCTCTTATTCCCTTTCCCTTTTACCCCCTCCCCATTGATGTCTGTACCCAACTGCCTGTGTATGTGTGTGCTTATTCTTCCTTTGAACCAATTTAGATAATAAGTTTCAACCATTGCCCCCTCATCTTCCCTTCCACTGTAAAAGTTCTTTCTTTCATACCTCTTTTATGTGAGATAATTTTCCCTATTCTTCCTTTCCCTTCCTATTTCTATTGCATTTTCTTTCATCTTTTTTTAAAAAAATTTCATAGAAACATTTTTGACTTACTCTCATAACTTTTGTCTGTATAGGCTCCTTTTAACTGCTTTAATAACAATTAAGTTCTTAAAAGTCACATGTATCATCTTCCCACTTTGGAATGTAAACAGTTTACCTTGATGAGTCCCCAGGGAATCCTCTTTCATATTTACTTTCTCATGCTTCTCTTCAGTCTTGTATTTAAAAGTAAAATTTTTATTTTAATTTATCTCTGGTCTTTTTATCCAGAATGCTTGACAGTCCTCTATTTCATTAAATATTATTTTTCCTCTGAAGAATTATACTCAGTTTTTCCTGGTAGGTTATTCTTCATAGTAATCTATGTTTTTTGTCTTATTCCAAACCTTCTGCTCCTTTAATATGGTAGCTACTATTTTTTTTTCCTTTTTCTTTTTGGTGATGCTGACCATAGCTCCACAGTATTTGATTTTTTTTTTCTTTTTGGCTTCTTATGATATTTTCTCTTTGACTTCAGAAACCCAGGAATTTGGTTATAAAGCTCCTTGATGTTTTCATTTTGGGATCTCTCTCAGGAGGTAAATTCTTTCAATTTCTAGTTTCCCTCTGGTTCAGGGGAGTTTTACTTTATAAAGTCTTAAAATGTAGTGTCTAGACTCTTTCTTTGATTGTGGCTTTCAAGTAGTTGAATAATTTTTAAAATATCTCTCAGATCTATTTTCCAATAATTTTTCCATCAATGAATTATTTCATATTTTCTTCTATTTTCCTGTTCATTCTTTTGACTTTATTTTATTGTTTCTTGAAATCTCATGGAGTCTTTTACTTCCACTTGCCTAATTTTCATTTTTTAAAGAATTATTTTTTCAGTAAACTTTTGGCCATTTCTTTCCCCCCTTTTAGTCAATTTTGCTTTTTAAGAAGTTATTATCTTCAGTAAAGTTTTTTTTTTTTAACATCTTTTAACATTTGGCCAATATTGTTTTTTAAGTGTTATTTTCTTCAAAATTATTTTTGTGTCTCTTTTACCAGGCTGTTAATTTTCTTTTAGTTTTTTCTTTCTTTGTTCTTTTTTTTCTACCAACCTTATTTGATTTTTAAAATAATTTTCAATTCTTCAGGAATTCTTGTTTGGCTTTTGTCCAATTCAATGTTCCCCCACCCCCCCTCCCCCAGACTTTTCTAGTAACTGTTTTTTAAATCATTGTCTTCTGAGTCTGTGTCTTATTCTCCTGTGTCTTCATGGCAGCTTTTTATGGTCAGATTCTTTTTTATTGTTTGCTTATCTTTCCAGCCTATTTCTTCACTTTGAACTTTGTTAATGATGGATTCTGTTCCCAGGTTGGGAGTGGAGACACTATCCCAAACTTCAGATTTTTTTAATTGCAGGAAGTTTCTGAGGATGGATTTGAACTCAGGTCTTTCTGACTCCAAGCCCAGCATCCACTTCATCACCTAGCATTTCCACTGACTTAGGCAATGATAGCTTATAGGCCAAACAGTGTTATTATATATTTTAAAATGAAAAGGCAGGGTGTGTGTGTGTGTGTGTGTGTGTGTGTGTGTAATGTACCAACTTGTGCCAATTTGACAAATTTCATGACGGCAACTGCAGTAATCTAGGTGAGGGGTGATTAGAACTTGAACAACACACTCTAGTGCCATCTTCCCTATCTGTTTTTCTTTTCACACTGTTCTTTTCTGTGTGTTCTTTGTTTCACTACTCTCTAATGAATCTGGGCTATTCATCATCTCTTATATGTATCTCAAATTCTCCCTCCTCTAGGTTTTTCCTTGCAAAATTTCTGATCTAGGGAAACTATCTAGATCTCTGATTATTAAAATCCAACACATCCTTTAAGTCAAGTTTAAATATGCTGTGAAAACCTTTGATTATCCAGTCAGTAATGACATTTCCCCCCTCAGACCTTGTATATTTCTTGGTTTATTTTTGACTTAGGTATCATAATTTTCTAGTCCACTGACTTCTTCAACTACAGTTAGTGACATCCCTTTAGAACTGAGTCGTATTTCGTGATGTTTTTCATATTCTAGACTTCTTCAGCACCCCCAAAGTGGACTGCTGCCATGAACATTAACTCTGAAATATCCCTATTTTTTCCATTTTTCCCTCCTGCCTCACCTCTCTTAAACCCACTGTTTTTTACTCACTGAAACCTCTAGTGCTTTGCCCCATCTCTTTTCTTCTAACCAATCACCACAAACATGGTCTTGTCTTCTTCCTTTATAACCTTTACCTTAGGATTAACCAGTTCAACTCTACAATGTCCTTCAAACTCAGATCCTTTACTTTGTTGTCCGGGAAACAAATGCATAAGCATTTAAGGGCTAATTATGTGCCAGGCATCAGGCTTAGTGTTGGAGATACAAAGAAAAGTGAATAATAATACTTGCTTCTCAGCAGCTCATAGTCAAGTGGGGGAGACAACATGCAAAAAGACCCACATACATACATGTATATGTGCATGTACTGTTTTTATAAATAAGATATATGTGTGTATATACAGACATACATATGTATAATTGGAGATCATTTAGAAAGGGAAAACATTAAAATTAAGGAGGAATTTAAGTCTTTCAGTCATTTATGCCTTACAAGTGCTTAATCTTGTCTGCCTCCCTCCCCCCCATTTCTACCCTTTCCTCCATCCACCTTTTCCATTCCTGAACATATTTGGAGAAAGTGATGCAAATATATGGAGAGTTCTTTACATATTCAACTAATATAATCTTCTAACGGTTGTTGGGTGCTTACTGCTGTACTTTATTCTTCCCTCATAGACTCTAACATGCTTGCTGTAATACCTATTCCAAGCCTACTTCTTTGGTACCTAATGCTTCCTCTGTAATGCTTCTAAGCAAATGATATCCCTTCTGCTTTACTATGGAAATCAAGAAGAGCCATAATGGGCTCCCTTATCTCCCCTACTCCACACCATAAAACTCTTCTATAACTTCATCCATTCTCTCCTCTAATCATTGAGAAAGATGGCTGTTCTTTTTGCAACAGGTATTTAGTCCGTTTGTGTCTTAGATTGCATTCCCCCTACAACTCCTGCCATCTTTTCTAGGACCTTGTTCCTTTCATCACTTCATCTTTTTCATCTTCATCTTCTTCTCGGCTTCAGACTCCTTCTTCACTTACTACAAACATGCTAAGGTCTCACCTGAACTTAAAAAACCTTCTATTTACTCTGCCATTCAAGCTATTGTCCTATATATCTTCTCCCTTTCAAAATTTCACTGCCTCCAGTTCTTCAATACTTGCTGCCAACCAGGTGGTATGTATTAGGTAAAGTATTAGATAAAGTATTAGGCCTAGAGCCAAGAAACCTGAGTTCAAATCCTGCCTCAAACACTTATTATCTGTGTGACCCTGGGAAAGTCACTTAACCTCTGTCTGATTCAATTGGCTTAGCTGTAAAATGAGATTATTAATAGCGTATACCCGCAAGGATTGTTTTGAAGATCAAAGGAGAAAATATTTATAAAGCATCTGATACACAGTAGGCACCTAATAAACATTTGTGTCCTTACTGTTTCCTTCAGTTTTCCAATATTGCCACACTAATGAAATTTCTTTCTCAAAGTTTGCTAACTTTTTATCTCCTAAGACTGATGGAACATTCCTGGAACATTCTTCAGTGCTTGTGCCTTCCCATTCTAGATTAATATTTTGATACAGTTCTGCATCTTACTGCTTATATGACCTTAGACCAGTTACTCAACCTCTCTGGTCTAGGTTTTTTAATCTGTAAGAAGTTAGGAGTCAAATGACCTGTAAGCTCCATTCCATGACTCTATAGGCTTCAAAGGGGTGAGTTTCCTAGAGCAGTCACACAGGCACAACTTGTTTGCTCTCTGTTTGCCAAGCCTACATATATGTCTTATGGAGGCTGAAGATGGCAAGGAGATGGTTACAGTGGAAAGTGAATCATGGCTGGGACCACTTAGGACACTGAGGTCCCAGGGTGGGAGTTCTGGAGCTGAAGTGAGTCCAGACACTACACTGGGAACTGCTTGACAGTCCTCCAGGCAGTCATGTACTAGGGACATGCTGATTGTTAAATTTTCCCTTTCAGCACTTATACTTCAGAAATCAATGAAAACAGGGGTTTTAATTGTTGCCCTGTTGGTTGTTTAGACTTAAAAGAGTGATGGAGAAAATGTTAATAAAGCAGATTAAAGTTAAAATGTATATATAGTTTTTCTTTTTCTGAAAGCAGCTGTTAAACATTTTCCAGTCTGCCCCTCTTTCTCTCCTACTTGGGAGTCTAATACAAAATATTTAGTAGCAGAGTGCAAAGTGGCAAAAGTAAAGATGAAAGCAAATATCTGAATATTTTGGAATGTATGGTATTCTAAAAGATAGTCAAGTGCTATTTGGGTATGAATGTGGATGTTATTTGAATTTTTTTTTTGGTCATACTTGTAAATCAGAATGTCATCCTAATGTACTCGTCCAATATTTCCTAGAAGAAGTGTTTGAATAGTAACATAAGTACATACTCAAAGAAACAGTGACAGACTTGAAAGATTTTCATTATATTTCCTACCTTAATACTGACAAAAGGACAGTTTTGGATTACATTATGGCTACTGGAGCTGGGTCAATAATTTAGGTCCAAGACAGAGGGAATACACCCTATTTTCCAGAGCTAAGGCCCAGCAAGCAAGCTGTGCCCTGAGCTTGGCATAAGAACAATCCTTTGCACACACCCTCATGATGAACTCAGCCAAAGAAAAATCCCAGAATTATTTCACACAAGCACCAGGTATTCTCTGAGATTTGAAAAGTACCTGTAACACACATATTATGGTTGTGAAGTCCTGCTATAAATCAACTTGTTTCATTGTTGCTGTTACTTCAATGTCAGGTCTACAGTTCACACTGTATAGTCATTGGTATAAGTACTGAGCTTTGCCCACGCTAAAGCAGGTCTCCTACTATAGGAGACCCTAATACATGTGTCAAGTTTCCCTTCTTCAATGGAATAAAGAAAACTTTTTGCTTATAACTTCTATTAGCTCTTTGGCTGTATTTTATTTTGGAGTTAACTGTGGTTTTAATAGCCTGTGTAAGCTCTCTGTATTTTTTTTAGAATTAATTTATTTGTTTTTAGTTTTCAATATTCCCTTCCATAAGATTTTGAGTTTTAAATTTTCTCTCCCTCACTCCTCTCTGTTCCCCAAGACGACTTGCAATCTGACATAAGCTCTACTTACACATGCATATTAAACATATTTTCACATTAGTTATGATGGAAAGAAGAAATAGAACTAATGTGAGGAACAAGAAGAAAGAAGAAACAAAATTAAACAACAAAAGAAAAGTAGAGAAAATAGTATGCTTCAATCCGCACTCAGACTCCATAGTTCTTTTTTGGGATGTGGACAACATTTTCCATAATGAATCTTTTGGAGCTGTCTTAGATCCTTGCATTGCTGAGAAGAGCTAGGTCTACCAAAGTCAGTCATTGCACAATGTGGTAATTACTCTTTACAATGTTCTCCTGTTTCTGCTTGTTTCACTGAGCATCAGTTCATATAAGACTTTCCAGGTTTTTCTGAAGTCTGCCTGCTCATCATTTCTTATAGTGTGTACATTATAGAATGTAATGTATTCCATTAAATTCCTATACTACCTTTTTCAGCCATTCCCCAATTTATGGACAAGCCCTCAATTTCCAATTCTTTGTTACCACAAAAAATAGCTGCTATAAATATTTTTGTTTATATGAGTCCTTTTCCTGTTTTTTATGAGCTATTTGGGATAGTGACCTAGAAGTGATATTGCTGTGTCAGAGTATGCACAATGTTATAGTCCTTTGGGTATAGTTCCAAATTGCGCTCCAGAAGATCAGTTAACAACTCCACCAATGACACATTAGTTTTCCAATTTTCCAACATCTTCTCCAACATTAATAATATTCCTGTTTTGTCAGTATTTTGATTTGCATTTTTCTAATCAATAGTGATTTAGAAATATTTATATGCCTATTAGATAGCTTTAATTTATTTCTCTGAAAATTACCTCCTTATATCCTTTGACAATTTATCAATTGGGGAATGACTTGTATTCTTATAAACTTGACTCATTTCTCTATATAGTTTAGACATGAGGTCTTTATCAGAGACACTGATTGTAAAAATTATTTATTATTTGAATTGTTATTTTGAATTTTTCTTTTTGTTTATGTTTTCTGCTTTCTGTTTCCCTTCTAATCTTGGTTATATTGGCTTTGTGCAAAAACCTTTCAATTTAATGTAATCAAAGTCATCCATTTTGCATTTCATAATGTTCTCTATCTCTTGTTTCATCATAAATTCTTCCCTTCCTCATAGATCTGACAGGTAAATTATTCCTTGCTCTCCTTGTTTGCTTATGGTATCAGTATTTATGTCTAAATCATGTACTCATTTCAAATTTATCATGGTATAGGGTACGAGAGGTTGGTCTATGCCTAGTTTCTGCCATGCTGTTTTCCAGTTTTCCCAGCAGTTTTTGTAAAATAGTGAGTTTTTATCCCAGAAGTTGGAGTCTTTGGATTTTTCAAATAGTACATTGACTATTGTGTCCTGAAAACTTAACCTATTCAACTGATCCACCATGCTATTTCTTAGCCAGAACCAAGTAGCTTTGGTGATTGCTGCTTTGTAATACAATTTGAGATTTGGTACAGCTAGGCTACCTTCCCTTGCATTTCTTTTCATTGATTCCCTTGATATTTTGGACTTTTTGTTCTAGTAGTTTGATTGGTATAGCACTGAATAAGTAAATTAGTTTAGGCAGAATTGTAATTTTTTAATATTTAATCAACCTTCCCATGAACAACTGATATTTTCCCAATGATTTAGATCTGACTTTATTAGTGTGAAAAGTGTTTTGTAATTGTGTTCATATAGTTCCTGGATTTATTTTTGCCAGGTAGACTCCCAAATATTTTATAATGTCTAACTTCCATAAATTTTTGAACTCCAAGTTTTCTCCCTATCTATCCCCTCTTTCCACCCCAAGATGTCATGCAATTTGACATAGGCTCTGTGTATACATTCATAGTGAACCTATTTTCACATTAGTTATGTTGTAAAGAAGAATTATAACCAATGGAATGAACCACAAGAAAAGAGAAACAAAACAAAAAAGAAAAGAGAGAGAGCAAATAGTTTGTTTCAATCTGCATTCAGGCTCTGTAATTCTTTCTCTGGATGCAGATAGCTTTTTCCAACATGAGTGTTTTGGAGCTGTATTTGAAACTTTTTTTTTATTAATTAAAAAAAAATTTATATTTTAGTTTTCAACATTTATTTCCACAAGATTTTGAGTTATAAATTTTCTCTCCATCTCTCCCCTACCCCCACCCCAAGATGGAAAGCATACTGAATACCCCTTTCCCCAATCTTCCCTCTCTTATATCACCCACATTCCTTCCTTACCCCCTTACCCCTTACTTACTTGTAGTGTAAGATGGATTTCTATACCTAGTTGCCTTTATTTCTTATTTCACACTGCATGTATTGGTAAATTCTTTAAATTTCTATTTTCCCGATGGTTCTAGAATATCAGTGCTATTTTCCTTGATAATTTCTTGAAAGATGATATCTAGGTTCTCCTTTTGATCATGGCTTTCAGGTAGTCCAAAAATTTTTATTTATCTGTCCTGGATCTATTTTCTAGGTCAGTGGTTTTTTCTAATGAAACATTTCACATAGCCTTCTATTTTTACAGTTGTTTAGAGTTATTTTATAGTTTCTCATAAAGTCATCAGCTTCCATTTGCTACAGTCTAATTTTGAAGGAATCATTTTCTTCAGTGAGTTTTTGAAATTCTTTTTTCCATCTGACCAATTGGGTTTTTAAGGAATTCCTCTCCTCATTGGATTTTTGGGTCTCTTTTGCCATTTGAGTTAGTTTATTTTTTAAGGTATTATTTTCTTTAGTATTTTTTGGGGGAGGTCTCCTTTAGCAGACCATTGACACTCTTTTCATGATTTTCTAACATCATTCTCATTTCACTTTCCAATTTTTCCTCTACTTCTCTTACTTGATTTTTAAAATCCTTCTTGAGCTCCTCCATGGTCTGTGACCAGTTCAAAATTTTCTTGGACGCTTTTGAGGCAGGAATTTTGACTTTGTTGTCTTCTCCTGGTTCTGTGTTTTGATCCTCTTTGTCACCAGGTCTGTGTTGCTAGTCTGGGCCAGCACAGCTCACACAGAACTGCACTCTGCTCCCAGATTGGTGCAATAGATCTTTCCTGTTGGCCTTCCAAGCTGCCTTCAGCAGGAGATTTGCTTCTCTCTGTCACTTTGTGGATTCTGTAGCACTAAAATTTGTTTAGAATGGTTTTTACAGATATTGGAGCTGGTTAGAGACCCAGCTCAAGCAAGTTCCTGCTTTTACTCCACTATCTTGGCTCTGCCCCCACAAGCTTGTATTTTTTTTTTTTTTTTTGCTTTTTGGAGGGGGGAAGGCAAGGCAATTGGTGTTAAGTGACTAGCCCAAGGTCACATGGCCAGTAAGTGTTAAGTGTCTGAGTTTGGATTTGAACTCAGATCCTACTGATTCCAGAGCTGGTGCTCTATTCACTGCACCACCTAGCTGCTTCCACAGCCTTGTATTGGTGAGTGGAATCAGGATTATCAAAGTTTGTCATCAAAGATAGGATGTGTCTATAATTGTGTACAATGATCTCCTGGTTTTGCTCCCCCCACTCAACATGAGTTCATATAAGTTTTTCCAGGTTATTCCGAAGTCCATCTGCTCATCATTTTTTATAGCACAATATTAGTCCATTGCATTCATTTCCCACAGCTTGTTCAGCTATTCCCCAACTGATGGGTATTCCCTTGATTTCCAATTCTTTGCCACCACAGAAAAAACTGCTATGAATATTTTTGTATATATGGTTTCTTTTCTCATTTAGATGATCTCTTTTGGATACAGCCCTAGAATTGGTATTGCTGGGTCAAAGGGTATGCACATTTTTATAGTCTTTTGGGCATAGTTCCAAGTTGGTCTCCAGAATGGTTATATCAGTTTACAATTCCACCAGGAATGTATTACTGTACCATCTTTTCCCCACGTCTTCTCCATCATTTATAATTTTCCTGTTTTGTCATGTTAACCAATTTGACAGGTGAGATGTGGTACCTAAGAGCATTTAATTCTTAGAAACCAAAAACACCAGAGAGCTAACATCATCCAAAGAATGACAATAATGAGACAACATAACGACTTGTAGGGTGCAAAGAAGGTGGTTCTTTGGGGAAGTTTTGTATCTCTAAATGCTTACATAAATAAAATAGAGAAAGAAGAGGTCATTGAAATGGGCATGAAACTAAAAAAAAGTTAGAAAATGAATAAATTAAAAATCCCCATTTATATACCAAATTAGAAATTCTGAAAACCGAAGGAGAAATAAAAAAAAAAAATTGAAAGCAGGAAAACTATTGAACTAATAAATAAAACTAAGAACTGGTTTTGTGATAACAACAACAACAGATACAGTAAAACAGATAAATCTTTGGTTAATTTGATTTTAAAAAAAAGGAGAAAACCAAACTACAGCATCAAAAATGAAAAGGATGAATTTACCAACAATGAAGAGGAAATCAAAACAATAATTAGGATCTATTTTGCCCAAATGTATGTCAATAAATTTGACAATCTTAGTGAAATGGATGAATATTTACAAAAATATAAATTGTCCAGATCAACGAAAGAGGAAATAAAATATTTAAATAATCCATTTCAGAAAAAAAGAAGTTGAATAAGCCATCAATGAACTTACTAAGAAAAAACATCTCCTGGGCCACATGAATACAAGTGAATTCTATCAGATATTTAAAGCAGAATTAATTCCAATAGTATATAAAGTATATACAAGGATACAACACAATTCTCAGCAACAGAAAGACACAAGACAATTCTGTAGGATTTGTGACGAAAGGTGCTATCTATCTCCAGAGAAGTAACTGGTAGAGCCTCTACCCAGATCAAAGATACTTTTTCCTTACTTTCTATATTTTTCTTGGTCCTTTTTTTTTTGTCCATATTTTCTTTCACAGAATGACTTATATGGAAATGTGTTTTGCATGACTATACATGTATAAGCTACATAAAATGGCTTGCCTTATCAGTGGGAGGAAGGGAATTTGCAGCTCAAAATTAAAAAAAAATCCAAAGGATGTTAAAGTTGTTTTTGTGTGTAATTGGGAGAAATAAAATATTAAGTAAGATCAAAAAGATAAATGCAATGTCTATTCCAAATCTATTAATCAATAAGTATTTATTATTTATCTGAGGTTACAAGTAAAACTACACAGAGTGAAGTGACCCTGTTGACAGTGATCCATGCAAATTTGGAGATGTTGGCAGACATAGACAGAAAGCCACAATAAAATATCATCACCATGTATGGTTCTAAGAAAAGATATCCTGACACAGAAATGAAATGGTGAAGTCCATTTTTAGATATATAGGGTTGTTTATTTGCTAGTGCTGTCCTTTGGTCAAAGTCATGGAGTCCAATAGCTAAGTCTACTTGAGAACAGGACAGTCAAAAGAACCCTAGATTTGTAGTTGAAATACCTATCGATGTCTATCTCTGCTATTCATTGACCATATGACCTTAAACAAGTCACTTCATTTCAGTTTCAGTTTTCACGTTTTTTTTTAAATGAAGGAGTTGGAATAGGTGAGTCCTATGGTCCTGTTTAAACACTATGATTTTTTAAATATAAGTTTATTTATTTTCTTGTTTACATCATTCATTTCCACGAGATTTTGAGTTACACATTTTTTCCCATCTTCCCCTACCCAATGCCTCAAAACAGCCATCCCACTGTATAACCCCTCCCCCAATCTGATCTCTCCAATGTCCTTCCCCTTGCCCCTCTGATTTTCCAGTAGAGCAGGATGGATCCCCCTACCACAGTGCCTGTATATCTTAATTCCCAGTTGGATGTAGTTAATAATAATAATGATGATGATGATGATATATACATATATATATTTTAAGATTTAATTATAGAACTTTAAATTCTAAATTCTTTCCCTTCCTCCCTCATCACCAACCCTCACTGGAAGGACAAGCAATTCAATACAGGCTGTACATATGTAATTATGCAGAACATCTCCACAGTGGGCATATTGTGAGAGACTGATTATATGTCCCTCCTTCTTATCCCCCCCCCCATGTTCTATTCTCTACCATGTCCCTGCCCCTTTACAGAAGTGTGT
>JAQQSV010003435.1:0-15285 GCA_028646515.1 Pseudochirops corinnae | reverse complement strand
CGGTGGGTGATGGTGTGGAGGAAAGTCACATGATGGTGGGGTGAGGGAGGTGGACCCATCTGCTGGCTCATCCAAGACTAACTCAGGGAGGAAGAGATCAGCTTTCTCTTGAGGTCAGGAGGACGTCTCTATTTCTTGCCCTTGATGAGGCTGTCACTTCCTCGAGTGAAGCTTTCATCCTGCAAATTCAGTACAAGATTGTCAGCAGTGAGATAGATTCGGTTCTGAGATGTGGTGATAGTTTTGGAGATGTTCTGGGCAGCTCGGATCTTCCGAAGTTTGATGTAGCCAGGGTTTTTTCTCAGAGCTTCCCCAAGCATCTTGGCAACCTCAGCTTCACCTTCAGCTTGGACAATCTTCTGCCGCTGCTCCTGTTTGGCCTTTTCCACTAGGAACTGAGCCCTCTGGGCCTCCTGCTGGGCCACTTGCTTGGCCTCCACCGCAACTGTGTACTCTCTGCTGAAGCGCAGTTCTGTGATGGCCACATCGTCCAGAATGAGGCTGAATTTCAGTCCTTGGTCCTCTCCGTTAGCTCCCGCTGGATCAACAAGGACACCTGGGCCCGCTGCGTGATCAGCTGTGAGGTATTAAACGTGGCCACAACACTCTTGAGCACCTCACTGACGATAGAGGGCAACACACGCTCCTCATAATCCAACCCTAGGCGCTGGTACATGCTGGGCAGCTCCAGGGCATTGGGTCGGGAGAGCACTCGAAGGGAGATGTTCGCCATCTGAAGATCTTTGCAGGTAGAAGAGATCTTGCGGGGCCGGGCACGAATGTCATAGATGATGGGGTACTGGAACCAGGGGATCCTGAAATGTAGTCCTTCTGCGAGGATGGTGTCCTGTTGTACACCCCCAATTCGGTTAAAGAAAATGGCTCTTTGCCCACCTTCCACAGTGAACACGGACTCTCGGACGCCGTAGGCTACGGCCCTGGCCCCGAGCAGCAGCTTTAGCGCTGTGCCCATGCCTCCGGGCCCGGGGGGCAGCCACCCCGCGAGGTCCTTCAGGTTCTGGGCCATGTCTGCTCCCTGGTGCCGAGGCGAGGAACTAGGCTGGGGTGCCGACCGCTTCTCCCCTTGCCCTTCCGCAGTCCCCGGCCCTGGCCGGTGCTGCCTCTCCCGGGATCCGCACCCCTCACACCAGACACATGATTTCTTACAGCAAAGTCATACTCCATAACATTCATGTATCACATTTTGTATACCTATTCCCCAGTTGATGGGTAGCTAATTTGTTTCTATTTATTTGCTATCACAAAAAGTGATGCTAAAGATATTTTGTTGTATGTGGGGTCATCTTTTTATCGATGGCTTCCTTGGGGCATAAGCTCAGTAATGAAGTATCTGATTCAAAGGGTAGGAACGTTTTAGTCACTTTATTAAATAATACCAAATTGCCCCCAAAACTGGTTGTGCCATTTTACAACTTCTACAACAGTGTATTAGTGTGCCTATCATTGAGAGTTGCTGTTCCCCCCTTTTTTGCCAATTTTTGGGGTTTGAGATTAAACCTCAGATTTGTTTTGATTTGCATTTTTTATTATTAGTGATTCATGATTTTTTATACGTGTGTATATGTATGTATGTATGTGTGTATATATATATATATGTATGTATGTATAGCAAACCCTAATAGCAAACCCTAATCAGAGAAATTTGATACAAAGATTTGTTTTCCTTCCATTTGACCACTTCCTTTCTTAGGTGTATTAATTTTGTCTATATAGAATTTTTTGAGCTTCAAGTACTTGATGAAATCCATTTTATCTTTCATAATTACTCTGTCTCTTGTTTTGTTAAGAATAACTCTCCTACCTATAGTTGTTAGAGGTACATGTTCTATTTCTCTTCTGAATTTTTTATAGTATGATCTTTTATATTAAGGTCACATATCCATTTAGAATGTACTATAGAATATATTATGAAGTATAAGCCTAATTTCATTCTGAAATTGCTTTCCTGTTTTCCCAGAAGGGTTTATCAAAGGAGAACTTCTTCCTCTAGATAAATTATATTTTCCATTTTAACCAAGACTGTGTTATTGAGTTCTAAAGTTTCTGATTCTCCTTTGTCTAGTCTGTTCAATTGATTTGTCTTTCTCTATTTCTTTAACCAATGCCAGATAGTTTTGATGACTGCTGCTTTATAATATAGTTTGAGGTCTGATAGTGTTATTCCTCCTTCCCTACTTCTTTTCATCATTAGCTTCAATATTCTAGATGTTTTCTTTTTCCAAATGAATTCTGTTATTATTTTACCAAGTTCTATAATGTATCCTGTAGGTAATTTGATTGACATGGCATTAAAAGTATAGATTAATTTGGTAATGTTGTCATTTTCATTATATTATCATAGCCTAGTGATGAGCATTAAATATTCCTCTAGTTATTTGAGTTATCCATTTTTTATAAGAAGCACTTTGTAACTGAATCTATAAAATTTTGTATGTGTACTTTGGTAGGTCAATCCCAAGATATTTTATGAATTTTGTAATTACTTGGAATGTTATTTACCTTTCTATTATTGCTTCTTGTGCTTTGTTATTATTATATAGAAATGTTGTTGATTTTTGAGAATTTATTTTGTAGCCTTCAACATTGACGAAGCTCTTTTTTCCTTTATCCCTGCTAATTCTGCAGGATTTTCCAAGTAAACAACCATATCATGAGAAAATTGAGATAGTTTAATTCCTCCTTACCTATCTTTATGCCTTTAATTTCTTTCTGTTTTCTTACTGCTGTTTTTAGCATTTCCAGAACTATATAAAATAATAGTGGGAAGACAGAGCAGCCTTGCTTCACTTCTGTATTTATTGGAAAATGGTCTAGTGTATCCCTGTGGCAAATTATGCTTACTTTTGGTTTTAGATAGATAGATAGGTGTGTGTGTGTGTGTGTGTGTGTGTGTGCGTGTGTGTATTCCTATATGCTTATACATTGTAATGATTTTTTTACAGTCAAGGTCCTGTACTTTAAGGCTTTTTCTGCATCTGAGATGTTGTTTTGAATGTTTTCATTTTTAAAATGATTAATTATGTTAAATGTCTTCCTAATGTTATGTCATTCTTATATCCCTAGTATAAATGTTATTTGATCATAATGAATGATTTCTTGGATAAATTGCTATAGTCTGTTTGTTAAAATTTATGTGTCAATGTTAATTAATGATATTGGTCTATAGTCTTCTTTCTGCGTTTTGTTTTTCCCTTTTTTTAGGTACTGGGACTATATTTGTCTCATAAAAGGATCCTGCAAGGGTGCTTTCTTATTTTTTGAAAATAATTGTGAGGTGTGGGTACTAATTGTTCTCTAAAAGCTTGATAAAATTTTCCTGTAAATACATCAGGACCAAGAGTTTCCCCCCCTTTTTCTTTACTGCTAGATCCATTTCCTTATCTCAGATTGGGTTATTTAGATTATCTAACTGGTCATCTGCTAGTGAAGGGGTATAGGCCCTGGAAACCCTCTCCCCTCTGAACTTCCCCGGAACTCTCCCACTTGGCCCTGGTGATGGCCAGACGTTCATTTCAGTATCATTCTTTCAAGTGCCCTTTCTTTAAGGCCCTCATTGTCTGTACCTGGCCCCACCCTAGATTGCCACTCCTTGATTCCATTTAGACCTGCTTCTTGACCACTCTATATAAGGTCCACCTTGTCCCCCACTAAATTGCTCAGATTCTTAAAATCTGACCACATAGCATGGATTCTTAAAATCTTGCCTAGTGTGTTTTAAGAAACAGTGGTGTTTTAATAAACTCTGTCATTGAAAGAAAGCTTAAGTCGAATTCTTTTAAGGCAGGACCTGCATCATTTGCCCTTGAATTTTGGGTTTCCCAGCACTCGTAGACTGCAACACTAGTTTGAGTATTTATACTTTTGAAAATATTCTATTTCTCTTATTGTTCTCAGTTTTGTTAGCATATAACTGTGCATGACATGTTCTGATTATTTTTTTCTAGTTTTGCTGTAATTCCACTTTGTTCATTTCTTATTTTATTTTTTGCTTTCTTCTTTTTAATTAGATTAGCTAAGGTTTTATTAGTTTCACTGGTGTTTTCAAAGAATCAACTTTTAGTTTTAGATATCATTTGTATATATATTTTTTGGTTTCCTAGTTAATAACTTCCCCTTTAATTTTTAATGTCTTTTCTTTTATCTTTGTTTAGGTTTATTTGTTGAATTTCTAATATTTTAAATGCATATTAAGTTCATTAGTCTTCTATTTTTCTATCTTGTTATTGTATGTTTATAAGGCTATAGTTCTCCCTGGCAGACCACTTTAGCTGCGTCCCAGAAATTTTGGTATGCTCTTTCATTTTCTTTTACATGCTCGTTAATTGTTTCTATGATTTAACTCTGTGATTGACTTGTTTTGGATTTCATCTTTAAGTCTCCAGTTAGGCTTCTATCTTTCCATTGTGGTTCCAGAAAAAAATTACTATTTGTTTTATGTTATGAATTTTAAAGGATATAGTAACTATTTTTGCCCTTCTCCATTTGTTTGTAATATCTGTGTGCCCAGTACATGTTAATTGTTGTAAATAGCCCATGTAATACTGAGAAATATGTATTTTTTTTGCTCTGCCATTTAGAAGATGACATTTTTTAACCTCTTGTTTCTCCAGCAATTTTTTCAGTTCTGAATTTTCTCTTTTGTATATCTTTCTGTTAGACCTATCCAAAACTGATAGAGGAATATTAAAGTCTTCTGTGACTATCATGTTACTGTCTATGTCTTCTTGTAGCTCAGATAGTGTTTCCTTTACTAATGTAGATGCTAAGTATTTGGAGGCCATAAGTTTATTATAGATATTGATTTTTTTGTGTGTATGGTTCTTTTCAGCATAATATAATTTTCTTTATTCTTTTTTAATTTTTGGAATGTTTGGTTTTGCTTTATCAGATAGCATGATTGCAACTTCTGCTTTATTTTGGATTCACTTAATGAATAATAAAAAAAATCTGTCCCTTCAGTTTTATTTTTTATATTTCTTTGCTTTGTTAATATGCTTCTTGTAAGAAACAGCTTGTGGGATTTTGTTTTCTTTTCTGATCTGTCATTATTTTTTTGTTTTGTTGGATTTTTAAATCATTTTACATTTAGTTGTAAGATTTAGCTTTAAATTTTTCTTCATGTGTCTTCAGTGTTGTTTTTTTTCTTTTTTAAAAAAGATATGATTTTTCCTTTCTGTTGTAAACACAGAACTATGTTCCTTTAGTAAAATTAGCTCAGACTTTTTCAAGGTGGCTTGTTCTCACTGGCTTTCTTCCCTTTACCCTTAATCCTCTTCTCTTGTTTGTTCCCCTCGCTATTTGGTTTTGTTCATTAGCTTTATTTTCTCTCCTTTTTTTATCTGATTATATAATTTCTTCTCTCCCCCACCCATACTTTTTGTTATCTTAGTCATGTAGATTTCCCCTTTCCCACCCTTCAGCTATTTTTTTCATTAATTTTTTAAATTTCATTTTGTATCACTTTACAGAAAGGTTCTCTCTTATTCTCTTCCTTGTCCTCGCTTCCAGTTTATTGTAGACCTCTATTCTATGATTCATTACCACTTTAATTATCTGATCTTTCTCTTTTCTCTGTTTTCTCTATGCAATAAAAACTTCCAAAGTATCCTTTATAAGTTTTCTTGTACTTAACTTGGGGGTTTACTAACTAGATTTCTTTCTCTAAGACCAAAGAAACCTTAAACCCAGTTCACTCTGGATCTCAAATCAAGTCAATTGCAAATCATATCATCTTCTCCCTGATGTCATCTTCTTCTTCAAGAACAAAGGACAAAGCCACACAACCACACGTGACTCCTGCCTTGTAGAACTCGCTTTTTCATTGTGCCTCACTTGAAGAACAATGACAATTACTTAAAGTGATAGAAAGGACACTGTCCCATGGTAAAGCATCTCCACCACCATATCCCTGATTATTTAGTCCACCCCTGATCTATATCCTCTCCTAGTTACCTTTTTCCCCATTTGCCTGAAAATCTCATCCCTAGGTTCATGCCCTCCCAATCTAAGTGCCAGTTGCTTATAGGAGTTCTAACATCTCCTCCCCCTTTTTTTGGTAAGATGAATAGACTTCCAGAAACAAATCTCCCAGACCATACCTAGTGCAAGGTCCCCATATCTCTTAACAGATCATCTCTCTTCATCCATAGAACATTCTTCAGTGGAATCCTCTCCTGTCACCAAAACAAGGCTTCTTTTCTTCCCTGCCATTTCAATCTTTTCCCCCTCCTCCTTACCCACTCCCTTGTAGGCGCTTCTATTTTTGCAATCACAGAAGTCACTGTCACCTCATTATTAATCCCAGATTTGATCTCAATATATCTCATATTTCCATCTCTCTTCTCCTTTCTCCCCCTTTCATGTTGTAATAGTAGTACTACAAAAAAACCAAACCAAACCAAAACAAAAAAAAAAAAACATTGATTAACTGGTAGGCATAGTTTCTCCAGATTCTCTCCATAATGCCCCAGACTCATTTCTTCCCTTCTATTTCCATCTGACTTCTTCCACCACAATCCCCTTGTGTACATTTAGAAAGAAGCCTCTTACTGGGTCTCTCTGATGTCAATCTATTGCTATTGTCCTTGGCTGCTGCCTTTTTTCACTCTTCCTGCATTTCTGTTGTTTAGGGTGTTAGAGAGAAACAAATCATTTCTTTAATTCTGGTTTTCTTTTTGACTATTTCAAACACTTCTTTATATTGAGTATCCATCATTTTTCATGTGTAGTTCAGCTTAGATTTGCAAATTGGTTCACCATGGGCTGTATCCTGAGCTCTATTGCTCTTTGGGACATGCTGTTTGATTCCCTCTCATGTTTTCTGGTGGGTACAGAATAGTCTTGCCGTTATTTGAATTTCCTTTCCTTTGTATTTGAATGTCTTTCTTCTGATCACTGCAGAATTTGTTTCTGAATTGAATTGTCAAATTTAACCACACTGTGCCTTGGAGTTTGAAGCATTTTTTCAGGGTATATGTGATTTTTTTCAACTGGTATCTCATTTTCTATGTTCAGAATTTCTGGGAAGTTTTACTATTTCCTTCATTGTGGTGTTAATATTTATTATAGTTTTTTGTCCAGTTTTTTTCTTCTGGGAGAACTACGATCCTTAGGTTGTTTCTTCAACATTGCTATGTTTTACTTGCATAGTGAGCATATTTGCCTTTAATGTCACTGTTTTTTGCTTCACTTCTTCAGGTCGGCTCTTCGTGTCTAGGTAATTGCATTCCTAATCTATTGTTCTGTTTTCTGTTTCTTTGGGGAGGTTTGCCATTGCAGGTTCCTGTTTTTCTATTTTGCCCATTATTTTTGCTGTGCAAGCTGTAAATTCTGTTCTCATAATTCTCAAACCACTCAGAGACAATGTGTTGTGGTTCAATATTCTTCTCACATTCCACCAGGTCCTCTGAGTAATCAGGTATTGGGTCATTTTCCTTTTTTTTTTTGCAGTATTTATTAAAAAATCCCTGAACTTATATACTTGCTCTGAATACCACATTTCCTTCTGTTTTTAATGTTTTTCTATTGATTTATCAGCTTATGTTCAAGGTCTTTGAGTTTTCTTTTTCCTCAGATCTTTGACAATTTCAGTCTTTTTTTTTTTCTTTTCTGACTTTTCCCCATTCACTTTTTGACTCTATCCCTTCTGGTGATGGTTTCTTTGGGGACTGGATCTCAAAGAGACAGATTATTACCATTTTAGGCAATTTGTGGTTCAGAAGCCTAAGTTTCTGCCTTATGTAATGTGACTTTTGGATCTTCAGAACTGGCCTTAGCTGGATCCGGTGCTCTTTCCTTTTAACTTAGTGGATTGCTGCATAACTGCTCCTTGTAGTACAGCATCCTGTCCTGCTCCCTCTGTTCCACAATTCTATGGCATCAGTATTTCAGAGAGCTGTCATACTGGTGTTGTCTTGTGACACTATCACTTTGCTATACTCATGCTATAGGATTGTGGCCCCTAGCAGGTTTTGCTCATGGGGGCTATTGTCTGCTAAGCTATCTGTCATTGCCTGAGCCATATTCCATAGCCTTTAGTTAGGGTCTTTATGGTTCTGGAAAAGGGAAGGGAGACTGAGGTGTGGGATTTGATTTTGTGGCAAGTCTGGACCCATGTGTCAGGTCCTTGGGTTTTCCAGAGCAACCCTCTTCTTGGTAGCATGAATGGTGAGGGTGGGGTGTTGAAGGGAGCTCAGGGTCAGTGAGCATCAGTTCATGTTTGTTTTTTGAAACTTTTATTAGATTTTGAATTTCCTAGACCATGGAGACATTTGAAATTGCTTTATCTTTAGTGCATAATTTCTGTTTAGGAGAGATTTGAGAGGTCACAGGATCAGAGAAAATGTCTGGTCCTCCAGCTTGTTGCTCATGGGTCCATGTCCTCCCAATCTAAGTGGACTTGCTTTTAGGAGTTCTAACTCTGCCCCCCTTTCTGAGGCAGTACCTTCCCTCTGTTGATTATTTCTTATTTAACCTCTATGTAGCTTGTTTGTACACAGTTTGTAGGTTACTCCCCTATTAGATTATGAGTTCCTTCAGTGCTCCTTGAGGAATGACTTTTTCTCTTCTTTTATCACAAATGTTTAGCACAGTGATGGGCAAATACAAGTGCTTAATAAGTGTTTAGTCATTGAATGATTGACTCAAATGCTAGGACCTAATATTGACATAGGCATCATTTTAAGTGATTCGGATTAGATATACGTCTTTTATATAAATTAAATACATTTTCGAACACTTAGGTTTTTCAATTTTTGCTTCAATCTAGCTCGCAATGTTCAATTCCCCCCCATTGAATGTTGATACTATCTGACTGTTGGCCTATACTTCTATCTTGGCCTCTTCTGATTCTGGCTTCTACTTTCTTATTACCTGGAGAAAGCTGATCCTTTAACTTTGAATGGCCTATTACTTTCTTTTGGCCCTATCACCACTTCAACAGTTACTACTGTATGTGAATTTGAGAATAAAGAGTGTTTCAATTATTGGATTTGCCTCCTAAGCACCTAGCACAATACCTGTCACAGAATAGGTGTTTACTCTCTGCTACACATCCCCTTTTCACCACTCACACAGCTACCACCTTCATACAGGTCCTTTTCATCTCTCTTGGTCTATTATAACAACTTCCTAGTTGTTTTCTTGCCTTTAGTCTCTCACCAATCCAATCCATCCTCTCTTTATTTGCCAGAGTGATTTTTCTAAAGCACAGGTCTTATGTTATTTCCATTACGACTACCACCACCCTCCCATTCAATAAACTCCAGTGGCTGCCTATTACTTCCAGGATTAAATATAAAGACCATCTCAGTGTCCCTCTTTCCCTGTGGGTGAATTCCTCCTGGAAAGTCCATTTTGAGGGAGGGATCAGACAAACCCTGCTTAATTTCTAGACTTTGCCATCTTGCTTAAGCTGTCTTTTCTCTTTACCACTGAGATCCCCTTCTGCCACTGCTGAGTTCTTGGAATATCCATTTTGAGCAAGGCCCATGCTTCATTCTAAGGACTTCATAACCAATCTCTCCCCCACAACACCCATATACTGTGATACTGGGAAGTTCAGTGTAAAGGTGGGAATATTTTTAGATGAGAAAACATCTTGGATATTTGGAATAAAATGGGCTAAAGATTTGTAATATACATAGAAGCCTTTTGCCTCTATATCATGAGTAAATGAATTTTCGAGAAAAAGAATTGGAAGGTACTGTATATAATAAACACTAGAAGTATCAAAAATGAAAATTTCTTATATTTTAAAGGATAGTAAAAACTTGTTTCTTATGTGGGAGTCATTCCTGAATCAGTTGTCTGTGTGCAGTTGAAGCGCTGAATGGTTATCAAAATTAATGCAAAGTTAGAAAGAAGAAAAAAAAGATTTAGCATGGAATTAAGACAAACAAATCCTGACATATTTAAATAATTTATTGATTAGACAAATGGGATATGAATGGAAGAAAGGTCGTAGAAGTAGATTAATCCTTTCCTACACAAGTTTAACTGATATAATTCAAATTCCATAACAAAGTGGCTAAGAAAGTCTAAAAGTTGCTTTAGTCAGCAAATAATTGAGTTGCCTAGTGGAAAGATAAGTTCACTAAAGGCAATGCTACTTTACAATGTAAGCTGGTCTGTAAAATGCTACAGATAAAGATGATGGAAAATTATAAGCAGTGTAATCCCATACCCTTCCAAAAAAAAAAATAAGGCTGATAAGCAGTTCAGGGTAAAGTCAGGTTAAATCATCCTGAAGAACATTTACAAATAAAGATTGCAGAATAACAAAAAGAAAAACAAATGAAAAGATCTGTACAGATTTAAAAAAACATTTTTCACCATCAAATAAAGCTGAATCGTCCCACTTGTTCTCTAAATTTCATATCCTAGATGTGCTAATAGAGAAACCATGAATGGCACTATAAGAACAAAGATGGTAAAAGCAGCTGGATTGGAACCAGTGTATACCAAGGAGATCCATGATGGAAGTGACATGATTATTCAGGCATTAATGGAGTTCCATTACAAGGTAGTTGAAGGATAGAAAGATAGCAAAACTATGGGGAAATATCTCGAACCTATCTTATCAATATACAAAAAGGCAAATGAAAAGACATCATTCACTATCAGTCTGCATGCCAACTATCCCATCTACATAAAATTTTTATAAGAACTGTCTACACATGCACTTAGGGCATCCTCAGTGAAGGTATTAATATGGAACATAAAGACTTTTGGAAATTATATTTCACAGTGAACCTCATCTTTGCCATTAAACAAGTGACCAAAGATTCAGAAAATATAAAATGCCACTGTGCTTATTATCTGTTGATTATATAAGTAGTACTTTATTTGGTAAAACAATACTCTAGCTAAAGGTTTTTCTTTCCACGAGATAGAAACATGAAAAAAGAAAAAAAAATTCCTTTAAATACAAGAGGTAATTTTATTCAATGATCCTTTGGTTATTAACATCAAGTAATGCTTAAAAAGTTTTTTTTACCACTATCATGAAGGAAACCCAGTCCAAACTCCATATTTAAGAAGGATTCCCTATAGGTGGTGAGTTTCTTTACATTCTTTGGTTTGAAGATGATATTCTATGGGCTATATCAAGCTTCAGAATGCTGAGAAACTTCCAGAAATATTGGGAGATTCTTGTAACCACACAAGACTTTGACCTGCTCATCCATATTAAAACAAACAGGTGGATCAAGAATGTCTACTATGTAGTTATGTGTACTATACATAGTTAGATTGTCTATAGAGATCTACCAGTATACACAAACACTGAGCTAAGTTCTTTAACATCCTAAAAGATGATGACTTTAAAGTGATGCATTCAGTATGATGGCAAATTTGGAAGAGACAACAGTGGCCACTGGATTGGAAAAGATCGATTTATGTCCCAGTCCTAAAGAAGGACAATGTCCGGGTGGCTAGGTGGCACAGTGAATAGAGCACTGGTCCTGGAGTCAGGAGGACCTGAGTTCAAATCTCAGACACTTCATACACACACATACACACATACAAATTAGCTGTGTGACCTTGGGCTAGTCTCTTAACCCCAATTGCCCTACCTTCCCCTCTCCAAAAAGCCAAAAAAAAAAAAAAAAGAACAATGTCAAAGAATGTTCAAATTACTGAACAATTGTGCTCATTTTGCACACCAGTAAGATTATGCTTAAGATCGTACAAGCTAAGTGTTAGCAATATGTAAACCAAAAATTATCGGACATGCAGGCACTTTTTACAAAGGCAGAGAAACTAGAAACCACATTACCAACATTTGCTATATTATGGAGAAAGCAAAGGAATGCCAGAAAAACAATCTACTTCTGCTTCATTGGTTATATTAAAGCTGTAGACTACATGGGTCACAACAAAATGTGACAAGTTTTCAAAGATGTGGGAGTACCAGAACATCTTACTTGTCTCCTGAAGAACCTGTTTGTGGGCTAAGAAGCAACAGTTAGAACCAAACATGGAACAATGGATTTGTTTAAGACTGGAAAAGGAGTATGACAAAGCTGAATATCATCACCTTATTTATTTAACTCATATCATGCAAAATGTCAGGCTGGATGATTTGGAAGCTGGAATTAAATTTGCCGGAAGAAATAATAACATTCTCAGACATGCAGATGATACCACTCTGATGGCAAAAAGTGAAGAGGAATTAAGAGGCCTCTTGATGAGGGCAAAAGAGGAGAGTATAACGGCTCTACATAAAAACAAATAAACAAAAAACTAAGATCATGGACACTGGTCCCATCACTTCTTGGCAAACAGAAGGAGAAGAAATGGAAGCAGTGTGGGATTTTATCTTCTTAGGCTCAAAGATCACTACAGATGGCCAGTGCAGCCATGAAATTAAAATGTGCTTGCTCCTTGGAAGGAAAGCTAAGAGAAAACTAGACAGCATATTGACAAGCAAAAATATCAACTTGCCAACAAAGGTCCGTATAGTCAAAGCTATGTTTTTCCCAGTAGCAATGTATATGTGGCTGTGAGAGTTGAACTGTAAGGAAAGCTGAGTGTCACAGAATCAATTCTTTCAAATTTCAGATTTCAAGATTTTCAGGAGTCCTTTGGACAACAAGGAAGTCAAATAAGTCAATGCTTAAAGAAATTAATTCAGGTTATTCCCTGGAAGGTCAAATATTGAAGCTGAAACTTAAATGCTTTGACCACATAATGCAAAGGACCCTGATGTTGGGAAAGATTGAAGGTAAAGGGAAAACAGAATGGTAGAGGATGAGATTGATAGATAGTATCATGGAAACAATGAAGAAGAACTTGGATATACTTCAAGAGACAGGGGAGGATAGAAGGGCCTGGTGTGCTATGGTCCATGGGCTAACAAAGAGTCAGACATGACTGAACAACTGAAAAACCACCTACACAGAGAGAGAGCTAGGTTCCAATTAGTGCAAATAATGATTTCCATGAAGTAGCTACATGTATTAAAATTAATACAATTTGGTGTTATAATTATGTAAAATATGTTGATTGGTTCCAGGCAATTAGAAATATGTAGTGTAAATTTGAATAATGTATTCACTTAATGTAATTCATTATTTACATTAATTGAGATGGCTATATACATATATTTATAATTATACACATATATGTATGTGTATTTACATATTTATAGTTATATTTGTATCTTGAACAAACATGACAAATTGATTTGACTCCGAATTGAAGAGGTAGAGGAAAGTGTGCTATATTACAATGAATAATGAAAGATTTTTTTTATGTACCCCAAATTTCTCCCAGAAACAAAACCCCATCATATTTACGCCAACATTCTCTCATTGTTGTATGACTGTGACCTAGTCACATTAGTCTCTAAAGAATTTACAATAACTACCACTAAGATGGTAGTAGAGGGTAGAAACAGGTTGTAGCAAGAAACTACACATAAGAGTTAAAGTAGATGTCGCCAAAAGAACATATGATTGAAAAGATGGACTGGTCACATGAAAAGAGGCAGAATAACTGGAGGAGAAACTTTGTACTTCCCTGATATTCTTGAATGTGAATACAAAGTAAGGATGACTACCGGCACATGGAATGGACCCCTTTGGCAAACTCTTGTGAGAACACAGATCAGAATTGCACGGAATGGGCACACCTGGATTCATTGCAATCAGTGTTTGTTGTAGGAAACATCTACATCACTGAGATCATAAACCCCAGAATGTGAATGTGTGTGTGTGTGTGTGTGTATATAGACACATATACACAATATACATTTACATACACACATATGCATACATACGTACACACATATACACATACACATATACATATGTGTGTGTGTGTGTGTGTGTGTGTAATTTCCCAAATGGTCAAGGCAATTTTATTTCAAAGTATTTTATTTCAGAATCTTCGTATAGAATCTCCTTAAAATTAAAAACACTTTCAGGTAATAAAGTATACTAGATAGTCTGTAACTTAAGAAAAAGTCTGAAAATACGTAGAAAGATGTCTTATTTCTGACTAAGCCCCAAATTAAGAGCCATTTCAGAAAAATGGGTAGACATTTTTGAGAAAGACTTTCTATGTGTATGCCACAGAGGAAACAGTGCCAGGTCTTCTCGAATTTGGGGCTTAAGTATAGATTGTCTAGATCTAAATATAGTTGAAATGCATTAACACTCCACCTGCTCCACCCTGCCCCCCCTACACCTGGTTTACTTAGGTTCCATTATGGTAGCAATATTTGGCTGGTAGAATTTTGAAGGGATATGAATAACGAAAAAGTTGAGCTGACTCTTTACTGTCATTCAATCATTTTATATTTAGTATGAATACAGTGACTCCCATTCAGGAGGAAAGAGTGCTCATGAAATGAGAGATGTTTTTGATGAAAGAGGGGAATCACAGCAGACCCACATTTCTGCCACAATTTTGATTGGACCTAAAAGTAAACATTTGGACTTTCTAGGAAGCCATACCCATTGTCTAGTGGCTGAGACACTTTCACCAAAGGCATCAGTAGATGCCATAGAAAAGCATGAGAGGGGGCGGAGCCAAGATGGCGGCGTAGCAGCAGCAACTTATCGCAGCTCTCATATAGCCACCCCAAAATACCCATGGAATAGGACTCTGGACCAACTCTAGGACTTCAAAACGCACACAAAGATACTTCCCACCAAAGTCAGCTCGGCAATGAGGAACCATATCAGCACTGCGAGCTGAAACCAGCCTGGCCTGAAGCCACGGCTGTGCCCCGGGGGCGGCTGGGCGGGAGGTGCACAAAAGCCTCTGAGGTGAGCCGGATTAGCAATAGCTGTGAGAGGGGATTGTGAAAGGGGGAGATAAGCAGAGTGGGGATTGTGAAAGGGGGAGATAAGCATCTGGCCGAAAGGTCTCCAGAGTGGAAAAGCGAAAGGTGGAGGTTTTGCACCCACCTCCGCGTCACCCTCGGCTTGCAAAAAGCAGGGGGACTGAGCGATTGTTTTCAGACCAGTGCTCTCTGAGTGGCCTGGATCCGATCGTCGTCTTGGGCCTCGGTCTTGGAGTCTTCATTATCCAGTCAGCTGGAAGTCTACGGCAGCCGGGAGGACCCCAGTGATTTGGGACAGAGCTTTCCCTTCTGGAAGCAGAGCCCCACAGAGATTTAAAAAAAAAAATTCACAGTGTGAAGAACCACGAGTAAGAATAAGCATAAGAAGCTAAGTAAGAACAGCTCCCAAACCCTAGACTCCTTCTTTTGGGAAAAGAAAGATCATGGGAGAGAGAGAGAGGAGGAGAGCGCAG
>JAQQSV010003434.1:0-15292 GCA_028646515.1 Pseudochirops corinnae | reverse complement strand
CAAAGACTCTGGAATCCTATTACTGTGAGAGGGAGGAATCAAACTCAGAAGGAGAGAGTTTTGACTCCATGGCTGTAGCTGAAGCCTTAATGGGGACTATGACCTGGTCTCAGGCACAGAAAGCATTCCTAGAGGAGCTCAAAAAGAACTTTGAAATCCAGCTTAGAGAGGTAAAAGATAAAATCAACACCTCTTATAAAAACAAAATGGCAAAATTAAAAAAAACATTACAATGAAGAGAACAGCTCCTTAAAAAGTAAAATGTATGAACTAAAAATGAAATCTGAGCATATGGAAAAGAAGCTTCAAAAACTAACTGAGGAGAACAATTCACTAAAAACTAGAATCAACCAAATTGAAGCCAATGACTCCATGAGGAACTAAGAATCAGTAAAACAAAATCAAGACTGAAAAAATTAGAAAAAGAGGTCAAATATCTCAATGGAAAAATAACTGACCTGGAAAACAGATCCAGGAGAGACAATCTGAGAATCATTGGTCTACCAGAAAATCCTGATAAAAAAATGAGTCTGGAAATATCTTCCAAGAGCTCATCAAGGAAAACTGCCCTGAGATCCTAGAACCAGAGGGTAAACTAGAAATCGAGAGAATCTACCAGACACCTCCTGAAAGAGATCCCAAATTGGAAAGTCCGAGAAATGTTGTGGCCAAACTCCAGAACTATCAGTAAAGGAGAAAATAATACAAGCGGCCAGAATGAAAAAATTCCAATATTGCGGAACCACAGTGAGAATTGCACTGGATCTGGTAGCCTCAACTTTGAAAGTTTGGAGGAACTGGAATATGATTTCTCACAAGGCAAAAGAGCTCGGGCTACAACCAAGGATCACCTATCCAGTGAGACTGAGCATAATCTACCAGGCAAGGAGATGGACATTCAGTGATACAATAGAACTCGACCTTTTTGATGGAAAAGCCAGAACTCAATGGAAAATTCAACCTCCAATTATAAGACCCAGGAGAGACATAGAAATGTAAATAAGGAAAAACACACACACACATAACTTGTTATTTAATAAGAGCAAACTGTTTACATCCCCATATGGGAAGTTGACACCTATTAATATTGTGAACTCTATACCTATGGCAATATCTAAGAGGGATATAGATAAATAGAGGGTGTGGGTATAAATTATGCAAAATGATGATAAAAATACTTATTAAGGAACTGCAATGTAAGAAGAGGAAAGAATGAAGGAGAAAAGGGTAAATTATGCTACGCAAAAAGGCATAAAAACAATATAGTAGAGGGAAAGAAGGGAGGGAGGTGACTATTATATGAGCTACTCCCTCACTGGTTCTGGTGCAAGGAGGGAATAACATAACCAGTTAAAGATAAGACTCTATTGAAAAGAGACATAAAACTTATCATAATAGAGGGAAAGAGGGGAGGGAGAGGAACACTGCATGAAATCTATTCTCATCAATCTTGGTTCAAGGAAGAAATAACATACAACATTGAGTATAAAAATTGATCATATCCTATAGGCAGTAGGATGAGGGAAGGGCCAAGAGGGGAGGTGTTTAGAAGGGAGGGAAGAAGTAGTAAGGGAGGAGGGTAGGAAAGGGGAGGGGGATGGATAAGAAGGGAATACTGAGGGAGGCAGTGGTCAAAAGGAAAATTCTTAAGAAAGGGAAGGGAGAAGGGGAAAAACAAAAACATAAACAGGAGAGGGGATAGGATGGAGAGAAAGACACAGATAGTAATCATAACTGTGAATGTGAATGTGAATGGGATGAATTCTCCCATAAAATGGAGATTGATAGCAAAATGGATTAAAAACCATAATCCTACAATATGCTGTTTACAAGAAACACATCTGAAACGGGGATACATACAGGGTAAAGGTAAAAGAATGGAGTAAAATATATCAGGCCTCAGCTAAAGTAAAAAAAAAAAGCAGGGGTAGCAATCCTTATCTTAGCAAAGCAAAAGCAGAAATAGATCTAATTAAAAGAGATAAGGGAGGAAACTATATCATGCTAAAAGGCACCATCAAAAATGAGGCAATATTATTACTAAATATTTATGCACCAACATTTCTAAAGGAGAAATTAAGGCAAAAATATTTATTGCAGCTCTCCTTGTGGTGGCAAAAAACTGGAAATTAAAGGTATGCCCATCATTTGGGGAATGGCTAAACAAGTTGGGGTATATGAATGTAATGGAATACTATTGTGCTATAAGAAATGGGGAGGAGATGGACTTTTTATTCACCTGGAGAGGCTTATACAAACTGATGCTAAGTGAGAAGAGCAGAACCAGGAAAAATTGGTACACAATCACAGACTCATCATATGTGTGATGACCAACTTTGATAAACTGGACTCTTCTCATCAATGCACAGGTATAAGACAACCCTACAAGTCTCAGGATGGAAGGAGATATCTACATTTAGAGAAAGATCTAGAAAGAACAGAGTTTAAATGGAGACTGAAGCAACCTACATGCTATTGTTCTTTTCCATGTTTCATTTTATTTCCTTTTTCCCATTGTTCACTCCACTGGTTACAACCCTTCTATACAACCAGACTAATGTCCAGTGTGAAAGTATTTGCAGATCTTATACTTGATTGCATGCTGCTATGGGGAGTGGGGAAGAGGGAGGGCAGAAAATTTGAAACTCAAGGGATTCTGGAACTGAATCATGGAAACTAAAAGTAAATAAACAAATCAATTAAAAAAAAAAAGAAAGGACATATTTGGCAAAACAGCCTGTAAAGTATCACCAAACATCAAAAAGTATATATTCTTATGAGGAAATTCACAGGTGTGAACTTGGAATCAAAGTGGAAAGAATCTGTATGGACATAATTAGATGAAGAATAAGAAGTGAGTCTGTGGCAACCTTTCCAGAGAGGGAGAATGGATGGTTTCAGAAGCAGATTCCAAATCTGACACAAAGTGTGATATAGTGAACATCTGATAGAATTTTCTCTCAGTTGAAAGTGTACTATAAATTACATATTTTGATTATAATTTCATTTTTCAAGAGAGAGAAAATGATGGCTGGAAATTCTATTCTGGACATGATTCTGTCTAATAAACAGAAATTGGTTGTTGAAATAGCAAAAATGGGATGATTGAAAGAAAATCATTAAATGACCTTAAAAAACTATGATAGAGAAGGAAAAAAAATATCCTCAGCACAGTCTGAACCATATGCTAGAATTTTAAAGAACACATTTCAAAGAGTTCAGAAAAAAGGAATGAGAATCTGTTGTCAAAAGCTGTAATGAATCAAGAGAGATAGCATATTCTTAAGAAAAAAATACTTCTCAACTGAAATAAACACAAAAGATTCCAAGGTGATGGAAAAGTTGCATGTGTCTAAAAGGACTTAAATGGATAAACAAAGTTCTCACTCAACTCATTTTTAAAAGACTGAACAAAAATGTATTCAAGGATTGGCAACCACAGATGAATAGAAAAGTATATCATAGTCTGCCTTTAAGTATTATAACAGTCATTCTAAAGCCCAGAAAACCTTGAAAAATGTGATATATGATAAAGATAAGAGGAAGAATTTTTCTTAATATTGTTTGAGATAAGAAGATGACCACATAAAGAATTAGGCTTCTACTGTGGGTTTTACCTGGGAATGAGAATAAGAATGAGAATGAAAATGATAAAGATATTTTCTTCTCCTCCTTCTCCTCCTCCTTCTCCTTCTTTATAGAATAAGGAAGTTGAAAAACCAAGATAAACAAGTAGATTGTCAGAGAGCAACAATGATGCCTCATTGCATTTAAATTACTATGCCCAAATGAACGACTACATCCAAGACTTCTGACAGATAATGCAGAAGTTAGCGCTCAATTACTTTCAGTAATGAACATGAGAGATTCTACAGGAGTCCAGAAAAATGTATACTAAACCAGTTTTCAAATACAGTAAAAAGTCTAGTAAGCTTAATATCTAGCAAAATTCTAGAAAATAACATTAAATATATTTTTGAGCACTCTGACAAGTGTTGATTGTTATAAGCCTGCACAATTTCATTAAGATGTCATTCCAAACTGTGCCTCTCATATATTTTGATACGTATATATGTAAGCTACAAGATGCTACTATATATGTATATGTCTGTGTATGTTTACACACATATATCTGTGTATGTTTATACACAGACATATATGTGTATTACATATAATGTATATATATATATATATATATAAATATAAACATATGCAGATAGATTTAGATTGATAGGCAGCAAGTTCCCCATCCCTAATTATCTATCTAGTCAAATGTCTCACCTAAATCCAGGCACACTATATCTATAGCATTGTCCTAAACAAATCTTCAGTTGAATAAAGATGGGTGTAGAGATAGACTAGATCACGTGTATGATGGGCTTTTGAGGAGAATACTATAGAAATAGTATGCCTGAATCTCAGTAAGATGTTTTGACAAAGCATCTGATAATAGCCTCAGATGACAACATCAGTTACAATTGGGAACTTGTTGAATAACTGACCTCAAAGTAAACTTATTAATGGAACATTGTCATCATGGTGAGAATGTCTAATTAAGTTGTTCAGCTGTGTCCAACTTTTTATGACCCTTTTTGGGGTTTTCTTGGCAAATATACTTAAGTGGTATGCCATTACCTTCTTCGGCTTTTTTTTATAGATGAAGAAACTGAGTCAAATAGGGTTAAAGTGACTTGCCCAGGATCACATAGTTGGCAAATGTCTTCCTGACTCTTGATATGACACTCTTATCCCTGTACTATCTAGCTACTAAGTGTCACAGGGTAATAATCTGGGCAATATCTGTACCAATGAATTCGATGAGGCAAAGTTAAATTCTTCTCAAATTTATATATGACATGAAACTTATAACAAAGTCAAGTAATCAACACTTTGGATAATAAAATCAGGATCCAGGTTGATATTGCTGTGCTACAAAAGTGGGCCAAATTTAAGGTGTAATATAATGGAGATCTTACTCTTGAATTCAAAATTTCAAATGACTGAGCCAGGTATTATGGTGTATGTTTGTGGCCCCTGCTACTGAGGAGGCTGGGGTGGATCACTTAAGGTCAGAAACTTGGACCTGCACTCTGCTAAGCTGATCAAGCGACTGCAGTAATTCCATATTAATATGGTAAACCCTTGAGATCAGGAGCCTACCAGGCTGCCTAAGGAGGGGACAGGTGGATCAGGTTGGAAACAGGGTATGTCAAAACTCCCCTATGCTGATTAGCAATGTGATCTGACCTCTGGGTGGCCCCTGCATTTCTAGCCTGAACAGAGTAAATAGACCAAGTCATATAAAAGCGCACATAAGTATGGGATCTAATTTACATTAGTGATAAAGTATTTAATCAATCTATTAATTGATTAAATATTAAGTTCCTCCTACATGCAACAAAGGCACTGGCAATACAACAACAAAATGAAAAATAGTCTTTACCTTCACAGCTTGAAAGACAGATCATGTAAACAGATGACTATTTGTGACAAATCAGAGAGCAAAAGTATAACAAGCATGGCCAACGTGTGATCAGAGAACATTACAAGTAAAAAAAAAAAACCCAAATCTAATGGTTTAATAACCTTATATAGAAGTCATTCAGTATTACTAAGTCACTTGTATTAGGACTTAGCAATATTTTAACAATTCAATATTTCTTTGACTCCTTTGCTGTCATTGGTATAGCTGCTCCCACCAATGACGCAGATTACAATCTACCCACTTCTTCTCATCAGTTATGATGTGTGCCAGCATTTCATAAATTCTGCAGAGGATATACACAATGGTCTGGAAGCATTTGTTTACAGAAGTCCTTTAATTTCTCTTCTTGACAGAAATATGACCCTGCATTCTCAAAGTCTCTGCTAAAGTCTTGCAGATTCTACTAAACTGAAAAGTCTTTGAGTGTGGTCTGTTACAGGCTATGTTTACTGAATGAAGACTAAGAGGCTTATCATGAGTAGTCTTACAACTAGGGAACAGATTCTTTAGCCATGGAAATAAATCCATATCACTTCAAACATATTCAGCATGTGCTTCCTTAAAGGACATTTTGATTTTCTTTTGTTTTTGTCATGGGGAAAGTGTTAATGGTGGACTGTGTAAAATATTTTATTTTACAATCAAAGTTTAAAAATGTCCAGAAATTAACAAGGTGGTGCATTTTTTTTGAGTGAGGTAGTCAGGATTATGATATGATCCTTTTAATTCTTAAATTTCCATTCTGATTAGTTTTTAAATGTTGAAACAGTGGAAATAGAGACTTTCTTTAAAAATTGCAATTAAATGCTTATATAACACAGAAAAGATTCTCAAAAATGGATTTCCCAATATTACTTCACATACCAAGACATTTAGTTTTAAAGTAGTTATCTAGACAATCTAGGGTCAATATCTTCCTGTCATTATCACCTTATACCCTCACTTAAGCATTGCAGATTTAAAAAAAAATGCTAATGGAGACTATTTTCCCTATTAGCTGTCTTCCTCAATGTTTTACTTTACCTTTAAACACAGATTGACTAATTTATTGTTGGTGCTTTCTCTACATCTATGCCTCAATTCAATCAACGACTCAACTATGTAGATATATTTGAAAAACCCCAATGAAATGATGAATAATGAACATTTTTCAAGCCTTTATTTTCTTCCACCGTGCTGGGTGATGAAAGTGTAGGGGAATATCAAGATAACAGAAGACAGGATCTCTCTTGTCATAGAAATTGCCAACAAATAGCTGCATAAGATAATAAAAGAGATAGCCTTTATATAATATATTATAGTAACTGCATTTTGAGGAAAGGATAAAATATTTTGCGAGGTCTGAAGTGAAAGACCATTACTGACAAGGGAGTGGTGGGGAGTGATGAAAGGAGACTTTCTGGAGGTTCTGGAATTATAGTTGAGCTTTATATTATTTGTAGGAATTAAATAGGTAATAGGGAGAAGGAAATTTCAGAACTTTTAAGGAAAGAATGTTTCAATATTAGGTGACAATGTGAGGAAAGATACAGGGATTTTAGAATGTAGTATATATTTGGAGTCAAATGAGTAGAACAGTTTGTCAAATCCATAGACTATGTGGAGAAGTAATATGAGATAAGGCTAGAAAGTGAAAGGTGGGATGGTACCAGATTATAGAGAGCCTTGAAGGCAGAAGAATTACTACTTCACTTGGTAAGCAACAAGGAGGCATAAGAGGTTTTGCTGAGGAGCAGCTAGGTGGTACAGTGAATAGAGCACCAGCCCTGGAGTCAGGAGGACATGAGTTCAAATCTGACTTCAGACACTTAACACACACACAACTATCTATGTGACCTTGGACAAGTCACTTAACCCCAATTGCCCTACCTTCCCCCTTGTAAAAAGCAAAAAAAAAAAAAAAAAAGAGTTTTTGCTGAGGAATGACATGAACAAATATGCATAAAAATGGGTTTTCTGATAGTGGAATAAAGAAGATGGGAAAAGCTAGAGGTCAAAAGTCCTATAAAGAGTTTATTATAGAAACTGGGCTTAATAGTAATAAGGGTATTGCTAGTGGGTATAGAGCATGTGAGTCAGATATGAAAGATGTTGAAGAAATGAAATGAAGAACATTTAGTGACTAGTGAAAGGGAAGTGAGCAGAATCTAAAAGAACACTAAGGTTTCAAATACGGGGGAATGAGTGAAAGATGGTGCTTTGACAGAAATAGTAAAGCCATAATCAGAAGTAGGAAGAAGCTTATAGGGAAGATAACAAGTTCAATTAGGGAAATATTGACTTTTGATAAAATGTTGTCGTATTCACAATACTTTAGGCTATGTCTATGTCACATCAAAAATATTAATACAATTCTATTAATCTACTTTTTAAAAATCTTTCAGTTATCCATATTGCTTAAGCATCTGAGGCCAAATAGTGTGACTGCATTTTGCCTGATTTGATAGATTGTTTTAGAATTATGTAGACCTAAATTAAACACATGATTAATTCAGTTAGCTCAATAAAACAAAATATGTCAACTCAGATTAAAGAAATAATCATTTAATTTTTTCTGCTAAAGTTTTCATTTTTCACCTAACAGTGTTTGCATCGTGTAAACATGGTCACAGCCACAACCAGCCCAGTCAATCAAACTTGAATGTCCAAAGTCTTCTCTGTCTTTTATTAGATTTTATCTTTTCTCAATATTCTGCCTCAAGTCTATGCTAAAGTAGTAGGGGCAATCCATAACTTTCAAGTTGTATTCTCCAGAAAAAGCCTTCATATATTTATGTGTGCTATGGTTTTGCAGGTCATTATAAAACCATCTCTGACATGTTTCCCCTGATGTGATTTCTTTTAACAGTCAGCCAGAGTACACAATTCTTTCAAGGAAAAGATATTTAATAAAGTAGCTAGCAAGAAATATGGCAATAAAACCATCATAAACCTGGGTTATACTGTTCTCTACACACACACACACACACGCACACACACACACACACACACACACACAATCACAATCAGTGGTAAGAATAGACACCAGCAGGGAATGTGTGCAGAGAGGTATAGACATGGGAAACACATGCTGCCAGAGAGCATATTTTAGGGGCATAAAATACTTTTCCTGGCTTCCTCGGCCCAGCCACTACCAACTCTTTAAAAAATGCCCTCTCTCTTTTAAGAGTCTTGGAAAGGGGCATTTTATCTTCAGCAAGACATTCTTTGCCATAGTTACCAGTATAAAAGAGGATATTACCAGAAAGTTAGCATTCCTTAATTTTTTGTTTGTGCTAAATTTCCTAATTAAGGGGTTTGGGTGATTTTGTCACAAATTATGCTTTAGCTGACAGTGGGTACTATATATATATATATATATATCTGCTAATTTTAATCATAGAAAGCTATGGCATACTTATTCACCTTCTCTACTGGGGCTATTCACTCAACAGTTGCTAAAAAAACAAAACAAAAAACCCAGATATTGGAGTTTAAGTTCCCTCAGTTCTAAATTCCAAAATCCCCTCTGTTGTTTCATGTTGATAAGGAGGTGAGGAAAAGGCACAGAATAAAACTAAACCCAGAAAGCAAGGTCATAATCTCTCCAAATTAACTAGTCACATTACTAGACTTTTATACTGACATATAACCTGCCAAATTTTTAAGCTCACTCTTAACACTACTGATTGGGATTAATTTATTTTTACTAACAAAGTGAATAGAAAAGAGACACAACCGAAAGATGCTCCTTACTTCATTCCCATCAAAAATACTGGATAGTTTTATTAGTTCATTGAAACTTCTTAGGAGGGTCAGCTAAGTGGCTCAGTGAATAGAACAGTGGCTCTGGAGTCAGGAGAACCTGAGTTCAAATTTGACCTCAGATACTTGAAGCTTACTATCTGTGTGACCCTGGGAAAATCACTTAACCCCAATTGCCTCACCAAAAACAAAACAACAAACAAACAAACAACTTCCTTGAGAGCACATTAAATTATATTTTTGTGAAACATTCAGTTTTCAGGAATTAAAATGAAAATTTTGTTTTATAATATATATTGATGGCAAAGAGAAAGTGTTATTGACTTTTCTCATTCTTACTATAATATCACTTATTACTGAAATGGGCTGTATCTCCCAGGAATTCTCTTTAGGGTAATGGCCCTGAGAGGTAATATGGTAGAATTAAGAGACAGCTGGTGTCAGAGTCAGTAAACCCTGGGTTCAAGCCTCATCCCTCACATAGTGTGGCTGAATGACCTTAGACAAGTCAATAAACTCTCATGAGTCTCAACGAAATATTAAAAGTCATAGAGGATGTACTGATCTATATCGGTAGAGGAAGTTCTCTATGACAGTAAAATCGAAAGTCTGATAAAAACAACATCATAGGGTCATCAAAATTGTGTACAGTCACCACTAGGGGGTCATCGTGTCAGTCATTTTGGATCCCAAGATGAAAGGCTTTTTTTTTTTTTTTGCCTTGATTGCTTATAAATCCAGATACAGTTACTAAATTAGAAAAAAAAAGTTACAATATAGATACTCATTTGAACTAGAAAGTTTTCAGGAAATAAGACACCAAATTAAAGAAAATTCACTTAGGCATTTTGAGATATTCAACTTCCCATTATTTCTTTCTAATATCATTTGCTAGTTTCCTTTTCCCTGGTTTCGAGCCTTAATTGACCTTTAACCTTACATCGGCAACTTCAGAGCTGTTTATGAACTTGTAGGTTCTCTATTTAAAACTCCATGTGCGGCTCTTGCAGTTGCATCTGGGTCAGTTAATCTTAAAGAACCCTTATGTTTTCATGGAGGGAGGGCTAAAATCTTCCCCTTATTTTTAATTATTATCTTGAGGATACTTCCTTAAAGCGAAATGGAGAATGGTCTTCTTGCCCATGTTCTGAACTGTACCAGAAACCATTCCTCAACCAAGGCAGAGGGTCAGTAATTTCTGATGCTGGTATGATTTTTATTTTGTTCAAGGAGGCGGAACTTGTCCCTGGAGGGAATACATCTTTCTGACTCACACTGCTGAGCAGTTCAGAATATTGAAAATATCAAGTCTCTCTACATCTCTACTCCTCGTTTCTTTTTCCCTTCGGGAAATGTGCATATAAAGAGACAGGAAAGATATGTTTTCACACATTTTGTTTTTAAAGCAGCCCAGGTACCCCTATTGACTAAATACGTATTTTAAAGGAGTAAGAACTTTTTGGGGGGAAAACTTTTAAATTTAATCAGGTTTTAACAGAATATATTTGGAAGAATTAAACTTGAGTTCCCCAGAATGTAAAAAAATAAATATTTTAATAATTATTCCTTTTAGGGTTACTATTTATCCTTTGGATTGTGAGACCTCATCAGTAAAGTTAATTAGTTCTGTTACTGAATAGATCAGAATAAACTCGCTAAGGTGCTCTTGGTTACCTTGGTAACTGACATTAATCACTCTTTCAAATGCACTGTACATTTGTGCCATACATTTCATTTAAAGGAAAAAAGGCATAATAAAAAGAAGCAGGCACCTCTGCTCATTAAATGACTTTATCTGCTACAGGCCCTGCCAAAAGGTTATTGATTGTTGCTTCTAATTTTGTGGGGAGATAAAAGTGCATAAAGCATCTTCATGAACATTTAAAAACCGCTATTTGAACAGAAAGCCAGTCTCAGTGATTGTCCTTACAATGAACATGCATTGCAAATTACTTTAATCCTTAGATTTTTATAAAACCCCTGCACAATACGATTAGCAAAATGAATCTGATTAAAGAAAATAATACTCTTCCATTCCTTTTTTTTAAAGTTCCTAGATTCTACGGACTTGAAAAAATATATGAATATCTGAGTTTCTCTTTTATCGAGAATCTTTTATCCAAATATTTTAAGTTTAATGTGTGAAACTAAATCACATGTTTGTGATGTAGGGGACTCTTCTGAGCTTTGCCAGAAAATGAATGCAAGTTCCTTCAAATTAATTTTTCCCCTTCCCATTTTTTCCTTTAAAAAGTATGAATAATGGTGACTAGAAAAGTCAATTCAGACTATTATACATTTAAACTTGGTGATGAATCACTGTTATTTAAAATAATTTATTAAATATTTAAACATACATGCTCCCATGGGGGTGTCACAGATGACATCCTAGATATATCTCCTGCTGTTTTAAGAGGACTGAAATTTGGAATATCATGATGGCAATAATAGCAAACATTTATGCAGCAATATATGTATGTGTGTATATATGTATGTATATATAATGATACACGCATGTATATACACATGTAAATGTGTGTATGACTGTCTCCACATATACATGCATATACACACAGAGACACACATATATGTATATGTACGCAAACATACACACACGTACCTCTTATTTGTTCTAAAGATAAACTAAGATGCAAATAGATTTTTTTTCTCTTCTTTTTCTTCCTTGTCTTTTGGTTTTCATGCCATACTTACGGTCTACATTAATCTTGAAGTTCACTAAAAGCCATGTATATGTGTGATTTAATACATATTACACTTCATTGTTACTTTATTTAGGTCATCATTCTAACCTGGAGGGATGTTTTTTGACTTCTAATAATGTCATCTAAAATATTAGCTGTCCTCTATTTCACGGCATCTGTCAATATGGTAGGCATGCCATCTTGCTTTATCTAATTTTTTGGTTAACCTAAACAGAGTCAGAGGCACTGTAGTATAAAACTCTAAGAAAGGATCCCTTTCAAGTTGACATTGATTCATTAATGAATACTCTTTGTTTCCAGGCAATTTTTAATATAGTTAATGGTATTGTCACCTACTTTTCATTTGTCTATTTTGTCTTAGAAGGATGACATGAGAGACTCTCAAATACTTCTCTAACTGAAAAGTATACAAAGTTTATTATATTACTCTTTTAAATTAAACATAAGAACATGCCAAAGTTTTATAGCTAACTTGTAGCTAAAGTAAGGATTATCCATATCTAGCAAATTTACCAACTATCTTGTTGATAGTTTTTGTTATGAAATTATTTAAATGGGTTACTAGTCTTTGAGTAGAGCTGTTAATTGTGGAAAGGATTTGGCTAACCATAGAGTTGAGTAAAATGAAATTCAAACCTTTATACAACATATTTTCCAGTTATTAATTACTTTTAATCAAACATAGTATCTTGAGCAAAAAAAAAAAAGAATACACAAAAGTATTCTCGGGGTGTGGAGTCAAGATGGTGGTATAGAAGTAGGAAAACTCTGTGGCTCCCCCCATTACCACCTCAAATACATATAAAATATGACTCTAAACAAATTTTTGAGCTCCAAAACCCACAAAGTGAAAAAGAAACAAATCTCCCACTGAAGGCAGCCTGGCAGGTGGATAGGAAGGGTTCACTGCAGCATGTTTGGAGCCAACCCCAGCCCCACCTGAGCCATTGTTTTAGCCCCAGGGCAGCCGACTGGAGCATTTCAGAGAATGGATCACTGGCAACTGTGGTGGTTTTCAGAATTATCAACCCATAAATGCCAAAGATAAAGTGAAAGGTCAGTGGAACTTGGCTGAATTGGGGGGGGGGTGGGGACAGAGGAGTGGGTCCAGCCCTCTGCCCCCAGAGCCAAAAGCAGTGGAAGCAGCTGCCATGCAGCTACCTACACGTGGCTGCTTCAGAGCTCCTGACCTGCAGATTACAGGGAGGCCAAACGACCATTCAGAGGCTAAGTGCTCTTGCCTTAACCTGCCTGGATTGGGATCATGGTCTTGGGTGGTGGTCCTGAGGTGTGTGACCAGTGTGCCAAAGTTGGTAGGGTTGCAGAGATAGTGGCCCTCTAATAGCTCCAGCAGCTGCAAAAACCCCAGTGATTTGGGACAAAGCTGTCCCCTCTGAAAGCAGAGTTCTACTGAGCCCAAAAGTCAAATAATTGACTGGCAATATGAGCAGGCAAAGGAAGCAAAGCAAGAACAGCAATCCAACTTTAGATTCCTTTTTTGAGGACAAAAATTATTATTTACATGCAACTGGGAAATAAGATATACAGGCACTGGGGTAGGGATATCCATCTTGCCCTACAGGAAAGTCAGAGGGGTAATGGAGGAGGATATAGAAGAGAGCAGATTGGGGGAGGGGGTATACAGTGGGATCACTGTTTTCAGGTGGTGAGTAGGGGAATGATGGGGAGAAAATTTGTAACTCAAAATCTCATGGAAATGAATGATGTAAACTAAAAATAGACAAAAGTTAATTTAAAAAAAAGCAAACTCAAAAATAGAAATAATGTTAGTCTTGTATGAACTGAATCTTCATCATTTTTGATTCCTTTTCAAAAACATTCTTACAAGAATGCATTCTAAAAATTTTTCAGAAGTTGGAATTAAGACCACTAATTTAAATTGAAGTCTCTATGGCAGCAGTGTGGTATAGTAGAAAGACCAGACTTGGTGATGTTATTAGTCCTCTTTTAAAATGAAATATGAAAAATAACAATTTTGTGACTGAGCAAATCATGTTCTATTTATAACATGAGAGGATAGCTAAAAGACATTAAATGGCACATAACCCTTAAGCCAACTATACCACTAAGCAGCTCATACCTAAAGCAATCTAAGAAATAAAGGACCTATATTTACAAGAAGGTTCGTAGTTGCTCTTTTCATAGTAACCAAAAGGTGATGACTACCTTTGGGGGATTGACTAAACAAATTGTGGTATATAAATATAATGAATAGTTTTATGGTATAAGAAATGACGAATAATTTCAGAAGTAACTGGTAAGGCCTCTATTAACTAATGCAAAATAAAATGAGCAGGATCAGAATAATTTGTATAATAACAACATTATAGAGAACAAAATTTTGAAAGATGCTACATCTATGAAGAAGGCAATGATAAACTGCTTGTTCTGAGAACTGGAGATGAAACATATCACCAATATCCTGTTAGAGAAATAATGTCCTGAAAATACAAAAAGATACTTCTGGACATTAGTAAAGGAGGGGAAGAGATTTGTGTTGCGAAAGTTTGAATATCCGTTTCTTTTTTCTTTTACAAATTGCTTAAATAGAAGGGACTAATTGGGAGATACATAATACATCCTTTCAAAAACAAATATGCAAAGAATGATTATTATTTTTTTTGACATTTTATGTTGAAAATCTTTTTATTCCCCACTTTAGAGAGTCCTAGGCACAAATTAACAATCTAAGCCTTAAGCAATTTCTCCCTAGAGCAGAGGGGAGGGGCATTCAAGGAGTTAAAGAGTTAAGAGAAAGGTAAGCTTGGCACCCCTCTCATAAGAGGTCAGTATCGTTCAGGACTGAACCCAATCTAGACTACACACGCAGGTACAAAGCAGAAAGACTGCTTAGGGGAGAGGGGAGAGAGTTCACTGCCCCAAACCCTTGAGTCCCAGTAGGGGTTATTAATGTTTTATTTTTTTTTTAATTTTTTTAAAATTTTATTTTGGTTTGCATCATTCATTTCCACAAGATTTTGAGTTACATATTATTTCCCCATCTTTCCCGTACCCACCACCCCAAAACAGCCATCCCAGTGCATCTCCCCCTCCCAGTCTATTCTCTCCTATGTCTTCCCCCCTCACCCCTCTGAGTTTTCAGTAGGGCAGGATGGATCTCCCAACCGCAGTGCCTGTGTATCTCAAGTTCCAGTTGGATGTAGTTAATAATATTAATAATAATAATTGCATATATATAGATATATACTTTTAAAATTTGATTATGGAACTTTAGATTCTAGATTCTTTCTCTTCTTCCCTCATCACCCACCCCCACTGGAAGGACAAGCAATCAAATACAGGCTGAACAAGTGAAATT
>JAQQSV010003433.1:0-15294 GCA_028646515.1 Pseudochirops corinnae | reverse complement strand
GAGACCTTTCTCTATTTTCACCTTGAGCTGTCTCCCAGTGATTTAGGGATCTCTTTATCCCACACACTAAGCTTGTTTGATTTAGAAATTTCCTTCACAAATCACTTCACACAGGAAATAAATTATCTCCACGCAATTTCCTTTCAGTGAAGGCTCCCCGCCACCCCCATTCTTCTCCCTGAAGGGGGTGAGGGAGAAGGAGAAGCACCGGGTGTGCTCTACCTCACCTACCCAGATTAGATCTTTTCCTTTTTCTGAAACAGTTTACAAACTAAAGGATTGAATCCTCTCTTTCCATACCCGCTCCTGCAGTCCCAGAGAGAGAGAAATTTTTCAATTGCCTCAATTCCCTCCCTAAGGAGGGGGTGTGTAAGTCCTACCACCACCTGCCCTTTCCATTTCAGAGGGTGGAGAGTTCCTCCTCCCCCTACCTCCATGCCCCTGCTTCAGCTTTTACTGAAGAATTCCTTTGTCTCCCAGAACAGACCCTCCTTCCCCGTCACTCCGGCCAAAGCTATCTGGGCATCACTAGCCAGGCCTACCTCTTGTCTACCACCCCAGCCTGTGGCTGAATCTCCTCCCTGCCTGCCTGGCTGCCCACGTTTCAAACTTCCGAGCCGGCAACCACCCCCAGCCCCACACCAAGGCCAGGCTCCACCACCAAGCCTGCACTGCTCGCCTGCCCTGTGGGTTGGCCCCACCTGGGGCCCCAGCCACTGCAATGCAGAAGCAGCCACACAAGCCTCTGCCACACCTCCTGCTCTTAGTGCCTGCTGCTGCTGCTGCTGTGGCTCCACCTCCATACACACCTAGCTCAGGAACCTGGCCATGCCTGGGCCTGTGCCAGGTGGTGATATCTCCTATCATCCTGCCTGGGGACCACTGCCAGGCCCCTCCTCAGTTAAAAAGGAAACGTCTCCTTCTTTCAGTCTTGGGAGCCATGCTGGCTTCCTCAGGGTCCAAAAAAACCCCCACAACTTAGGAAGCAATCACCTCTTTCTTTTACTTTTAGCTGGGAACCGTTGCCAGTTTCCGCAGGTCAAGGACCCCACAAATTAGGAAGAAATCACCTCCTTCTTTTACTTTTAGTCACTCAAGGAGCTTATCAAATGGCATCTGTATCTCTGAGTCAACCCTTACTCTTAGCTGGGAGTTGTTGCCAATCTCACCAGGTTAACAAAAACCTATGAAACTAAGAACTCAATAGGATCCATAAGCTATTGCTCACCTTTTGGGCTTTATGCATATAGTTTTCATGACAGTCCCTCTCCTCAACCGGCCTGACCTTTTATCTCACTTGAACTCCCGTCTTCCCTTCTGTTCCTGTTCTTATCTAAAGAGTGCATCTCACTTCTGGAATCTGCCCATTTTGAGAAGCTCCCCCCTGCCCCAAATCTGGAGACCACTGCAATCATCTTCACTGGGCACCTGTCCCGAGACCAAAGTGGGGTAGAAGCTGCTTACAAATGGATGGATCCCCGACAAGTACCCATCTCTTTGAGATGAAAAACCTCATGCAAAAGTTAATTTAAAACATGGAGATCTCTTAGGATAAGAACAGGAGTTTATTCTCTTCCCTGGGAAAAGAGGGCAGTCTTGCCCATCACACAAAGTGTGGCAAACAAAGTTTTTCAACCCTAACACAGCAGGGTCATATTTCCCCCATTGTCCTCACTCCCATTGGTTGGAGGAGTGAGCTCCAGCTGGCCCTGACTCCCACTGGCTGGAAGGAGGGACCCACAGAGGCGGGAAAGCAGACAAAGGACTGAAGGTGGGTGTCAAAAGACTCCCACAAGGCGTTGCTGCTGACTGACAGCAGCCATGGAGGAAGAAGAGGGAAGTTAACAATCCAAAAGTGCCTGAGAAATTTTCACTCCCTCTGGACAGCTCGATCTACCACGTTGATGACTCTGATGAGCTCACTAAAGTTACATTACAATCTGTAGATTTCATAACAAATACAATCACTGGAGCAGCGTTGTCATTCAGCACTTAGCTAGTGAAGTTGTTATAAATGTCAGGAAAATCTTGAGAAAATTTGGAAGTGGACAGAATTTGAGGAAGTCCTCTCACAAAGCAATACTCCTGAAACCCTGCAAGTCTCCAATTGGACTATTTCCCAAGACCACCTCCATTCACTGGGACATCTCATGTCCATCCTTGTCTGGAAGCAATAGAGTTCATTCGAGCTGCCGAAGTGAGACTTGTGGCACAAAGCTTCATCCAGACTGGGGGGCAAAGCAACTAACATTGGTTTTATCTTTCCATTTCCATGATGAATGATCTCAATGGGTATTCTTGATACTTCAGTTCTGCTGTGTATGGATTAAGTAGAGGTGAGTCAACGAGTCAGAATTGTGGGACTTTTCTAAGTACTTTGAATGATTTGGGAATTCACATTTGAACTCTTTATCATTGTAGATGAAATGGAAATGAAATTGGGACCAACCCAGAAAAATATAATCCATGAAGGAGCAGGGGATAATTGTTCAGGGTGAGCTTCTAATTTAGCCTGTCTTTCCATTAAATTTAACTTTGAATATTGTCATTTTAGGGTGATTCAAATGTCTCAAGTAAAAAAAAACCCCACAGCTATCTGAAAGTAAATATCACTTGTAAATAAATCATAATGCTGAAAAAAGCTAAAAAATAAGACAATTTGTCATGAGCATGTTAAAATGAATGAACAGAGGCAGCTAGGTGGGTCAGTGAGTAGAGCACTGGCCCTGGAGTCAGGAGGACCTGAGTTCAAATCTGGCTGCAGACACTTAATACCTACTGGCTGTGTGACCTTGGGTAAGTCACTTAAACCCAAGTGCCTCTCCATAAAAGCAAAAAAAGAATTTTAATTGGAAAATATTTTTTTTAATTTAAAATAAATGAACAGTGCTATATAGTTGGCAGTGAGACAAAACTTACATGGCAATCCAATTTGAAATCCTTCACACAATGGGAATGCATTTATATTACAATTACAATGATCCGGTAACTACTGTTAACAAATCCATGGAATCTTATTCTTCCAGGGAGCATTATATCCACTGTTCTTGCAGTTTAGAGAGAATGAATAATGGCCATGTTGCAGAATGCACTTACTGCAGCAGTTGGCAATTGCCATAAAAGTCTTACGAGATGGTTGGGGTTAAATGATAGTCCTGAGCCAGCGCCTAACTCAAGAACACATACACCACTCTACCCACAAGGTGTTCCTATGCAAAACTGCCAAGCACTTGCATTACAAAGAGATGCTTTAGGAAATTACAAGACAATGAGACAGATGAACCTCATCTTGGATAGAAGGACTCAAGTAGACCTGATCAAACATAAATATGATCAAATGGTATTTACTCTATATCCATGTTTAAGAAATTTAAATTTAAAATTGAATTAAATTGAATATAGAATTCAGCTATCTGTTTAGAGAAAATTAAGTTCTCTTTATAAAGTTGCTCTTTTAGTCATATGGACAAAAACCAAAACGTCCCATACAAACTCTATATTAATGGAGAGCTTCAGTTTTCTGTTTCTTCACACCTGGCTGAATTCATTTCACACAAATTATTTGGACTCCAAACAATATTTTGGAATTGCCTATTTTCTAGCCCTCTTAGTTTCTTCACTCCTTCACTCACACTTATGATGTGGTCTGAGGCACTTCCTTAAATGCCCAGTACTATCATGCAGAATATGTGTAGAAACCACTTGTAATGAGGTGGTTTCCCCAGTATAAGGACCATTTTTAGGGGAGTGGGGAGAATTCAATGTCATTTAGTCAGGCCAGAATGATTAGGATGTGGTAATGAACTATTAGAGTGAATTATTCTGATGCAACAGATTCCTTTGTGTGCTTGGCCAGCACAGAAACACTGATCATGACTAGTGAGTCACAAGACAGTCCCCTGTCAGAAAAAAAAAAAGGAATATGGATTAGGATGGCAAAGGAATTTCCACTGATAATAAAGATCTCTCAGAAGAGGAAATACCTTCTACCAATGCAGGTTCAGTGTCTTTTCCCCAATTTATTGGGACAGATGCAGAGCACTCAGGAAGGTGAAGTGATTAATTCAGTGTTAAAGCCCCAAGCAAACATTGTAGAGGAAGGAATCCATGCAATTCCTTAGTCATGGGGTATCTTTTTGACTCCCCAGGAGAATTCGCATGATCAGATGTTCTTTCTCTGATGATGTTTGCAGCTCTAAAACACTATTACTATTCCATTTCTTAAAAAAAGAAAACAATTCATTCTATGAGATTCCAATTCTATTGACACTAAAAACAAATGGTATTTCATGTTTGTTGGGGTGGGGTTTTGAACAACAAACAATATTCATGGGCTATCTGTCCATTTTCAACTTCTTTGAATTTCTACAAATCCCAATTAGCTTTGTTGAAACCCACAAAGTAATATTTTACACTTTCACCTATCAAAAATAGCTCCCAATGATAGGCTAAATGAAGTTACTGTTTCTCAAAGGTAAAATATTCTTGAAAAAGGTTTCCCACCATCAGATGAATTCATCTTCCAAAGTCCTTACCAAAGTGGAGAGTTTTGTGGTGTAGGGGTTTTGGGGTTGTGTGTGTTTTTTTTTTTTTACCAAAATTACATGTTTACACTTTTGATATTTTATAATGAGGATTTATGGTGAACAGTTTTTACTTCTTCTTCAAGGGAGGTCTCCATGTGCAAAACAGCAGACGCTGGAATGGAAACCACTAGTGACAGCCATGGTAAGCTTTTTCACTTGCTTTTTACATTTGGTTATTTCATCATACATGCAATCACTGGAGGAATGTGCAGATTCAAGCCTGTCAGTAAAAAGATTCTTAGCAACAACAGTCTAATCCAGCAAACTTTTCAGAAGGACACGCTTTGAGAAATCCTTCTTGTAAATAAATACATCCACTGGAACATTCAATTCTCACCTTTGCCACATACCAGTAGAACCTTTTCCTACAATTTCCACAAGAGTCATTGCTACACAGTCTTTTCCTACACACTCCATTCCATCACCAAATCCCCAGTCACCAAAGCTATCAACCATTTTGCCCTTCCTTCTTCATAGGCACTTTGAGCCCAATGACACCCTGAGGATTTGCTCCAATAGGGACTGAAGAGGCTTCTGTGGATGACTCAGAAAAACTTATTTATAACATTAATCAAGCAGAATTTTAGCTATTTGGGGGGTAAAGACTGTACCTTCTTCATCTTTACTTACTTAGCACCCCTGGTTGATATTTTCTACATGTTTCTTCATTCAATGGGGGAAATATCTGATTTACAAATATATGCCAGTAGAGAGTTTTAGATTGGGGACCATTTTTTCATGAGGGATTTTCAACTGACTGATTACTTACATGAGTGAATGAAACACTTTTGTGGGTGGGCAGAGGTTATAAAAATCTGTGTCTGCATCGGGATAAGTAGCTGACAGTGGAAACCTCTGCACTGACTGATCTGACTGGCAACACATCAGAAAACCTGGGGACTTAAAGAACTATCCGACATTTTTATTTCCCTTAGGAATTCTTTATGTGTACCCATTTCTGAACTCTTTGTATTTGATGGTTTGCACATAAATGTCACACCTTTAGATGAAGAGAACATGGAGGCAAATGTTAAAAGCAGGGAACCATACATGGAGGAAGAAGGAGCAATATACCTCTTTGGGTGGTGAGCTTCCACATTTACCTAAACTTTATTAGAATTAGCTTTGTAAAGAGAACTGGGACACTCTGAAGATGTCCTTTGACAAAAGAGACAAAGTCTTAATGAAAAAATAATCTCCAGCAAAATGTATCTTTTAAATAATCTTTCCAACTGACATTAAACAATTAGCATTTAAAATTAAAATGGCTACTGCTGCAAAGATGGCACAGAAATGTATCAGCTGCACATTGCTTTGATTAAAAGGCCTACTACGCTCTGAGTTTGCTTATGTATTCACATCATCAGTCACTCCTTAGAACATCATCGTTCGTGGTAGAATTATTCCTATAACCTGTTACATTTACTAAAAATGTATGAAAACCTTGGCAGTGCCTCTAGTAACTGAGTTATAGTGTCAACTGGTGAGAAAGACTTATGAGATTATTGATATTTAATTTTACTGCTGACTCAGCACCCAGTTTAAGCATGAACTGACCAGAGGCAATACAACCCTACCTGAAAAAATATGAACGTCAAACACCACTAACCATGTGTTTTAGGGAAAGAGACACTTAATGAAATTCAAAATATTGAATGATATTCATATTTTCAGTCTATAACAACCCACAAGTTACCATGCTCAACAAAAATACTATCACATTTTACTTACTATGATATGTCCACATTCATGAAATACTTCTGTGTTCTTTCAAAGAAAGTAAAGTTTGGTGAGGCAGAGCCAAAGTAGCAGAGAGAAACCATGCACTTGCTTGAGCACTCCCCAGTTTCCCTCAGAAACAACATTAATCAGGCTTTTCTAAATGGATTCTGCAGCAACATAACCCACAAATAGATGGAGTCAAAGAATTTTCCCACCTAAGATAAGTTGGGCAAAAGGAGAGTACAGCCCAGTACTGATGGTGTCTGGACAAGCCAGTGGGAGGATGCTCTTGGTCCCAGCACAGATGAGCAATCGAGGCTCCTCGGTCCTGACTCAGCAGGCCAGCAGTGAGACCTCCAGCCCCAGTGCAGAAGGCAAAGTGTGCCCCCCAGAACCCTGGCATAACAGGCATGAATAGGCCAGGCTATGTCAAATACAGTGAGCAGGCCACAAACCCCTCAGGGGCTTGGAGAGTCAATGACCAGATCCCTGCCACCCTGCACAAGAACCTTGGCAGAGTGCTCCCAGTGTCCCAGGAGCATAGCTGAACCCGAAAAGTCACAAAACAAGATGAAAAAGGAGAAAGAAACTGAAGAGACCCCTGACTATAGAAAGTTGCTGTGGTGACAGGGAAGATCAAAACAGAAACTCAAAAGTAGACATCAAAATACCTACATATAACGGTCAAAAGGGAATATGAATTGATTTCAAACCCACAAAGTCCTCTTGGAAGAGCTCAAAAAGGATCTTAAAAATTAAGTTAAGAGAGGGAGAAGAAAATCTGAGAAAAGAAATTAGAATTCCAAAAGAGAATTATGAAAAATGAGTAAACAACTTAGAAAAGGAAGCACAAATGTTGACTGACGAAAACAACACCTTAAAAAATAGAATTGGCCAAATGAACAAAATCCACTGAAGAAACCACTCCTTCCAAAGCATCACTGGTCAAATAGAAAAGGAGTTACAAAAACTCACTGAAGAAAATAATTCCTCAATAGTTAGAATTTGGGGCAAGTGGAAGCCAATGACTCTACAAGACATCAAGAATCAGTCAAAATCAAAAGAAGGCAAAAAGGAGAAGAAAATGTAAAATACCTCATTGGAAAACTGGCCTGCAAAATACATTCAGAAGAGATCATTTAAGAATTACTGGACTATGTGAAGGTCCATGATTTTAAAAACAGCCTGGATAACATCTTTCAAGAAATTAATAAGGAAATCTGCCCTGATATCTTAGATTCAGAGGGTCAAATAGTCATTGAAAGAATCCATTCATCAGCTTCTGAAAGAGATCCTAAAATGAAAACTCCAAGGAATACACTCGTCAAATTCTGGAATTTTCAGTTTAAAGAGAAAATACTGCAAGCAACGGGAAAGAAACCATTCAAATATCAAGGAGCCACAGTCAGTATCACATAGGACTTAGTAGCTTCTGCATTAAAGGAGTGGAGGGCTTTGAATATGAAATTCTGGAAAGCAAAGCAGCTTGGATTGCAACCAAGGATTCAAGTAACCTGAAAAATTTAGCATAATCTTTTGAGAGAAAAGATGGACATTCAATGAAATGTGGGAACTTTCAAATGTTCCTGTGAAAAGATCAGCGCTGAAGAGAAAATTCCATCTTCAAATACAAGACTCAAGAGAAGCATAACAGATAAACAGAAAAGAGAAGAAGTCCTGTGTTATTAACTAAGAATAAACTGTTTACACCCCCTGCATGGGAAGATGATACTTGTAACTCTTGAAAAGTGTGTATCAATTATGGCTGTTAGAAGGAGTATATTTAGACAGAAAGGTGTGGGGGTATAAATTGATTTTGATGTGATGATATAAAAATTAAGGGGTGAAAAAAGGATTATCTTGGGAGATAAGAAAAGGAGACGACAGAAATGGATAAATTACATCACATGAAGAGGCATAAAAGAATTATTAGAGTAGAGGTAAAGGGAGGGGCGGTATGCATTATTGAAACTTTATTCTCACTGGATTTGGGTCAAAGAGGGAATAACCTACACATTCACTTGGGTACAGATATTTATCTTACCCAGTAGGGAAGTATGAAGGGAAAGGGAAAAGAAAAGTGAAGGGATACTAAGAGAACACGAGGCAGAACAAGGGCGGAAGTAGGAGAGAAAAGGGGAAAGAAAAGAGGAAGGTTGATAGAAGGGAGTGCAGACTGTGGGAAATAGTGGTCAGAAGTAAAATACAGGTGAGGAGAGGACAGGGTGAAAGGAGAGAGAAAAGTATAAGCAAGGGGGAAAACAGGATGAAGTGAAATAAACAGTAATCATAACTCTGAAGGAGATGAATTCTCCCCTAAAATGGAAGTGGATGGCAGAGTGGGTCAAAAAACCAGAATTTTACAATATATTCTTTACCAGAAACACATCTGAAGAAGAGGGATACACACAGTGTAAAAGAAAAAGGCCAGAGCAGAATGTATATTATACTTCAGCTCAAGGAAAAATAGCAAAGGGTGGTGACCCTGAACTCTGAAAAAGCAAAACCAAAAATAGATCTAATTAAAAGAGATAAGGAAGGAAACTACATCTTGCTAAAATGTACCATGGACAATGAAGCCATATCAATGCTCAACATATATGCACCAAGTGGCATAGCATCCAAATTCTTAGAGGAGAAGTTAAATGAGTTACAAGAAGAAAAAGACAGCAAAACCATATTAGTGGGGGATCTCAACCCCCCTCCCCCCTGTCAAAACTAAATACATCAGACCACAAAATAAACAAGAAAGAAGTTAAGGAGTTGAATAGAATTTTATAAAAATTACGTAAGACAGACCTCTGGAGAAAACTGAATGGGGATAGAAAGGAATAAACCTTTTTCTCAGTGGTACACAGGACCTACACGAAAATTAACCATGTCTTAACACGCACAAACCTTACAATCAAATGCACAAAGGCAGAAATATTAAATGCATCCTTTTCAGACCATGATGCTATAATAAATTACATAGAACAAAGGGCCGTGGAAAGATAGGCTAAAAACTAATTGGAAACTAAATAATCTAATTCTAAGAATTAGTTGGTTTTCAAACAATAAAGCAGAGGAACAATCAATAAGTTCATCAGAGAACAACAATAATGAGACAACATACCAAAACTTCATAGGATGAAGCCAAAGCAGTTCTTAGGGGAAATGTTATGTATTTCCCAATGCTTATGAGAATAAACTAAAGAACAGATCAGTGAACTGGGCATGCAACTAAAAAACTAGAAAAAAAATTAAAAATCTCCAATTATAAACCAAATTAAGAATTTGGAAAATCAAAGGAGAGATTAATAAAGCTGAAAGCAAGGAAACTAATGAAGTAACAAATACAAATAAGTGCTGGTTTTATGAAAAAGAATAGATAAACATTTGCTTAATTTGATTAAAAAGAAGAAAGTCAAATTACCAGTATCAAATATGAAAAGGGTGAATTAACCAGCAATGGAGAGTTAATTAAAACAATAATTAGGAACTATATGGCCTGACTGTATGCCAACAAATTTGACAATAGAAGTCAAATGGAGGAATATTTACCAAAATATAAATTGCCTAGATTAACGGAAGAGGAAAGAAATATATTTCACCACAATTTTTAGATTTTTTTACTTTACTTTAATTTTTTTTTAAATTTTCCTTTTAAAAATTTATATATTCTATTTTTTTTGGGGGGGGGCAGACTTTTTGGAGGTCTTTTTGCCCAAGATCACACAGTAAGTAAGTGTTAAGTGTCTGAGGCCAGATTTGAACTCAAGTCTTCCTGAATCCCGGGCTGGTGCTGTATTCACTGCCCCACCTAGCTGCCCCATTTATCTGCAATTTGGAAAAAGAAACTGACATCAACGAACTCCCTAGGAAAAAATCTTTAGGGCCAGATGGATTTCCAAGAAAATTCTACCAAACATTGAAAGAAGAATTAAATCCAATATGACAAAAACTATTTGGAAATAGAGGTGAAGAAGGAATTCTACCAAAATCCTTTAATGACATAAATATGGTACTGATACCTAAACCAGGAAGACCCAAAACAGAGAAAGAAAATTATAGACCAATTTCTCTGGTGAATGTTTATGCAAAATTTTTAACTGAAGTATTAGCAAAGAGATTACAGTGACTTATCATGAGAAGGATGTACTATGACCAGATGCAATTTATACCAGGCATGCATAGCTGGTTCAATATTAGGAATGCTATCAGAATAATTGAGCATATCAATAGCAAAACTAACAGATATCATATAATTCTCTCAATAGATGCAGAAAAAGCTTTGGACGAAATACAGCACCTATTCCTATTAAAAACATGAGAGAACATAGAAATAAATGGTATTTTCCTTAGAATGATAAGCAGGATCTATCTAAAACCATCAGCAAGCACTATACGTAATGGGCATAAGCTAGAAGCATTCCCAATACAATCACAAATGAAACAAGGATACTCATTATCACCACTATTATTCAATACAGTCCTAGAAATCTGGCTTTAGTAATAAGAGAAGATAAAGAAATGGAAGGAATTAGGATAGGCAAGGAGGAAAGTAAACTACACTCTTTGCGGAAGATATGATGGCATACTTAGAGAATCCTAGAGAATCAATGAAAAAACTACTTAATTAGCAAGTTTAACAAAGTTCCTGGATAAAATAAACCCACACAAAGCATAAGAATTTCTATATATTACCAGCAAAGTCCAGCAGCCAGAGTTAGAAAGAGAAATTTCATTTAAAATAATGGTAGACACTATAAAGTACCTAGGAATCGAACTGCCAATATAAACCCAGGAACTATAGGAACACAATTACAAAACTCTTTTCATACAAACAAATAGTCAGATGCAAACAAATGGAAAAATATCAATTGCTCATGGGGTGACTGAGCTAATTTAATAATAACAATCATATCTAAATCAAGTGACTTATTCATGGTCATATCAATTAAACTCCCAAAAATTATTTTACAGAGCCAGAAAAATTAATAACAGGATTCATGTGTAAGAATAAAAGGTCAAGAATATCAAGCGAAATAATGAAAAAAATGCAAAAGAAGATGGCCTACCATACGAGATCTAAACTACATCATAGAGCAGCAATCATTAAAATTATTTAGTACTGGCTAAGAAACAGAGTGGGAGATCAGTGGAAGAGACTAGGCACACAAGAAACAGTAACAACTGACTATAGTAATTTACTACTTGAGAAACCCAAAGACTCCAGCTTCTGGGATAAGAACTCTCTTTTTGACAAAAATCGCTGAGAAAATTGAAAAAATAGGATGGCAGAAACTAAGCATAGAACCAACATCTCACACCTTATCCAGGGGTGGGGAACCTGTGGCCTTCCTTGGGCGTGACTTTTTGACTGAGTCCAAATTTTACAAAGCAACTCCTTTTATTAAGGGGATTTGTTCAGTGAAGTTTGGATTGGGTCAAGGGACTGTACTTAAGGGTGCATGGGTACCCGATTTAGACATAAAGGGTGATACTGTAAGCAAATTAGGAGAGCAAAGAACAGTTTCCCTGTTATATATATGGAGAAGCAAAGACATTTATGACCAAACAAGAGATAGAGAACATTATAAAATGCAAAATGGATCATTCTGATTACATTCAATTAAAAAGGATTTACACAAACAAAACCAATTCAACCAAGATTAGAAGGAAATCATAAAGTTGGGAAATATTTTTTATAGCCAGTGTTTTTGATAAATACCTCACTTCCCAAATATGTAAAGAACTGAATGAAATTTGTAAGAATACAAGTCATTCCCCAACTGATATAAATGGTCAAAGGACAAGAAGAGACAGTTTTCAGATGAAGAAATTAAAGCTATCCATAATCATATGAAAAAATGCTCGAAATGACTATTGATAAACCTCTTCTGATGTCTGCATTCAACACTACAAACATGCTCATCTCTCCCCTATCGTGAAAAAGCCCCTGCTTGATCTATTCCCACTATGATCCTATATCTCCTCTATATTTTAGGACCAAACTCCTCAAAAAAAGTCATCTACACTAGATGTCCCCACTTTCTCTTCTTTTAGTCTCTTCTCAGTGCCCCCCATACTGAATCTGCTGTCTCCAAAGTTACCAACGACCTCTTATCTTGAAGTTTTACATTGGCCATGGAAACTTAGGAGCAAATTTTCTTCTCTGTTTACACCATGCAAATTTTATGTCAATATTACATGACGGAAATTTTGGATAGATTCTGAGCAGAATGAACACTTGTCAACTGATCCCTTTTCTTCTACTAATTTCAGGTCATCTAAAGTTAAACTGTAATATTCATGAATCTCTCTTCATAGTCTGGTGTCATTACAAAGATTTGAGGTCACTTAGCGATGCCAACAGTTGAGAGAATTCTTTTTTTAAAATTTATTCACTTTCAATATGCAACATTTAATTCCACAGATTTTTGAGTTCCAAATTTTCTCCCTTTCCCTTTCCTTCCCCCACCCTCATGGCAGCATGCAATCTCATATGGGTTCTACATATACCTTCACATTGAACATTAGCCAAATTGTAAAGAAGAATTATAACCAATGGAAAGAACAATGAGGAAAAGGAAACAGAACAAAACAAAATGCAAAAGAGAGAGAGCAAGTAGTTTGCTTCAGTCTGCGTTCAGATTCGGTAATCCTTTCCTGGATGTGGATAGGTTTTCCATCCTGAGTCCTCTGGACCTTGTATTGCTAAGAAGACTGATGTGTCTGTAATTGTGTACAATGTTTTCCTAGACTCTCCAGGTGATTATGAAATCCATCTGTTCTTCATTTCTTATACTACAATAGTATTCCATTACGTTCATATGCCATGATTCCTTTAGCCATTCCCCAACTGAAGGGCATCCTCAATGTCATCACAAAAAGAGCTGCTACAAATTTTTTTTACATTCAGCTCATTTTCCCATTTGTATGAGTCATGTGGGATATAGCCCTAGAAGTGGTATTGCTGGGTCAAAAGGTATGAACATTTTTATAACCCTTTCGGGATGTAATGATACTGGGATTTGAAGATCTTCCACAGCCCTTGAACTTGCTGACATAGCAGGAAGGGGTGGAGCAAGAGAAAGGCAGAACCAAGCTACTGTCTGTGCCATGGTGACTAGAAGCAGAGGCAGAATCTGCAGCTGCAGCTGCAGTTGCGCCACAAACTCCTTTTTTTGAGCCTCCCAGAATCTCTGCTAAGGACTCCTGCTGAGGACTGCCAGGGATGGGAATTGTGAGGGGATGGGGGAGGGCCAGAGCTGCTGGGAGCAAGTTGTCTGGATGCTGAGCAGTTGTTATGAGTGAGGAGAGGAGGATCTTTGCCTGAGGTAGCCTCTCCTGTTTTGAAGGCTTGAGAATGCAGGTGTTTACTACTTTAACTATATGTGCCAACTTCATAACTACTGTGTTGGCTTTGACTTTCTGGTTTGGGGACTCAGTTTTGTAGTATTTATATAAATGCTCTAGCTATATTTCCCATGTAGAGAGCCTGTTATAGTTTGTAAATAATAACCATATCAGCATACTTACAGTTACGGTAGGCATTGTGAATACTGCATTGTTGATACAGGGGATAATTGCAAATTGCTCTCCAGAGTTTTGGGATCAAATCACAACTCCATGAACAGTGCATTAGTGACTCAATTTTTCTACATCTTCTCCAGCATTTATCATTCTCCTGTTTTGTCGTGGTAACCAATCTGTCCAGTGAGATGTGGTATTCAAGAGTTGTTTTGATTTACATTTCTCATATCAATAGTTATTAGGGCATTTTTTTCATATGATTATAGATATCTTTAATTTCTTCCTCTGAAAACTGTTTGTTTATATCATTTGACCATTTATCAATAGGGGAATGACTTGTATTCTTATGAATTGGACTCAGTTTTCTGTATATTTCAGAAATGAAGCCTTTATCTGAGACACTGGTTGTAAAAATTCCTCCCCAATTTTCTGCCTCCCCCCTAATCTTGGTAACATTGGTTTTATTTGTACAAAAACTTGTCAGTTTAATGGAATAAAAATGATACTTTTTGCAATTTATTATGCTGTCTATCTCTTGTTGGTCATAAATTCTTCCCTTCTCCATAAATCTGACAGGTAACTATTCCTTGCTCTCTCAGATTTCTTATACTATCAGCCTTTCTATCTAAATCATGAAGCCATTTTGACTTTGTTTGGGTATATGGTGTAAAGTATTGGTCTATGCCCAGTTTTTGCCATACTATCTTCCATTTTTCCCAATGGTTTTTGTCCAAAAGTGAGTTCTTATCTCAGAACCTGGATTCTTTGGGTTTATCAAACAGTAGGGTACGATAGTCATCAATTACTATGTGTTGTGTACCTAATCTATTTCACAGATCCACCACTATTTCTCAGCCAGTACCAAGTGATTTAGAGGAATGCTGCTTTATTTTTATTTTATTATATTTTATTTTTATTGTTTACATAATTCATTTCCACGAGATTTTGAGTTATAAATTTTCTACCCATCTTTCCCCCACGTACCACACCAAAACAGGCATCCCACTGTATAACCAATCTGCTCTCTCCTATGTCATCCCCCATCATCCCTCTGACTTTCCAGTAGGACAAGATGGATCTCCCTACCCCAGTGCCTGTATATCTTAATTCCCAGTTGTATGTAGTTAATAACAAAAATAATAATAATTTTGTATACACATATATATTTTAAACATTTGATTATAGAACTTTAAATTGTAGATTCTTTCCCTTCCTCCCTCATCAACCACCCCCACAGGAAAGATAAGCAGTTCAATACAGGCTGTACATGCGTAGTTATGTAGAACATCTCTACAATGGACATATTGTGAGAGACTGATTATATGTCCCTCCTTCCTATCCTGCCCTCCCCTTGTTCTATTCTCTACTCTATCTCTGTCCCTTTAGAGAAGTGTGTGCTTCCAGCAACCCTCCCCCCACCCTGTCCTCCCCTCCATCATCACTTATCTCATCTCAATCTACCCTACTC
>JAQQSV010003432.1:0-15303 GCA_028646515.1 Pseudochirops corinnae | reverse complement strand
CCTCCCTAGGTCTTGGGTTTTCCTTTGTGTATTTTTCCTCCTTTTAGGATTTTATTTATAACTTGTTCAATTTCTGTTTCCGAAATCAAGTTGTTTACAACCTCTATTTCATATTCTATGTATTTCATATTTTTGTAAATATTCATCCATTTCATTTAAAGGTTTGGGTTTTTTGGTATGTAATCAAGAATAATAGCTTCTGATTTAGCTTTCCTTCATTTTGATTTGTTGCAAATTCTTTCTTTTCCTTTTTTTTTTTATTTCACTAAGTTGGTTTTATACTCTTTTTTAAAAATCTCCTAGCATTTTGATTAGACTATAACTGGTTTTTCTCAGCACTGGGACCTCCAGAAATATTGGCAGGATCAAGGTAAAGTCTGTTTTCTTACTGATACTTACAACTTCCTTGACAAAATTCCAAATGTGTTAATTTTCATTATAAAACAATTGAAATATAATTGTCACTTGGGATCCACTGTCTAGCATAATAGGAGTCTCTACATTTTTAATCCTCATTGTCACTCATGCACAGAGTCCTATGAGATCAGAGAGAAATGTTTTTGGGCAGGGGTGAATTTCTTATGGTCCTAGGGCAGCTCCCTCCCCATGCCTCCAGTCTCTGTTTTCTAATATTCATCTGTAGGACTCGGTCCATGAAAAACAAAAATTGGATAGTCCTCTTGAACACACACACATATATACATATACACACAGAGCATACTTGTACCCATGTTGAACATATTAGCAGAATACAATCTGGACCACTCATATGTGTTCTTTCCATATTACTCTTACGGCAGGCAACCTTAACCTATGAGTCTGAAGAATGGGAAGAATAACTGAACGAAAATCCCATCATCAGTGATTCTGGTTTGAACTTCCGTGAAGGCTAAGTGGACTATTTGAGGAAGCACAGGGTCAACATCTGTGGCCTCTAACTATTATCTTAGTCAACATATCCTGCCTCTAACTTCCCTGATCAACTATATCAATTGTAAGAAGCTGAGGAGTAGGGTGTGGGATGCGGCTGTTTCTACTGCACGGGCAGTCATAGTGACAAGAATATAATAGCTCATCTTTAATTCCCCTGGGTCTAAATAAGTCACTGTGTTCCATAGTCACTATATCTTTGATCACTGCTCTCTGCATAGTCTCTCCAGCCTTTGCACAGTCAATGGACTGTGTATTTAAGAGTTTACTGTGTGCCAGGTGTTGTGCCAAGTGCTGAGAATTCAAAGAAAGACAACAATATAAGGACAGCTTTAGCCTTTTTCAGGCACTATACAATGGAGAGAACCAAAAGTGAGGCTTTACTTTTTGTTGTAGTGAAAAACTGGAAACTAACTGGGTGCCCATCAATTAGGAAATGGCCAAATAAATTATGGTATATTAATTTAAGGGAATGTTATTCTACTGTCAGAAACAAATATAAGGCATTCAGAGAAATGTGTAAAAGCACAAACTTATGCAAAATAAAATAAGCAGAACCAAAAAATACATGTGATTACAATATAAAAACAGAACAACAAAAAATCCCACTAAAACAGAGTTTTCTTAGAGATAGTTTCTTTCTTAGAGAATTAGAAAACTGGGGGGTGAGGGGCAGAATTCTGCAGATACTATCAGATGTGGCTAATGCATCAGCTAGTGTTACTTAACTGTTTTTCTTTATTACAAGAGAAAGTTCACCGAGGTTTAGAGAAGAGAGGGTTATATCCAGAAATGTTGTGCTAACAGAACAAAGGGTATCAATAAAACTAAAAAAATACTAAATAAAGATAAAAAGATTAGCAAAAGAAAATGAGGCCAGCCTGACTAGTAGTAATCACATCATATGGTTCTCAGCCCATGTGCAGCTTGTGTGTGCACCTCTCTGCTTCTCTTTCTCTATACAGTATTGTTTCAAGAACCCTGGAATGACCCAGGGTTGGAGGACTAATGAGGGGATAAATGCCATTAATCCATGCTCTCTAAGTGACTAGCCTTGTCACTTATGTGAAGGAACTATCACAGGCCTCTCAGTTCCTCTTCCCTGTCCCCCCCACAAACCCTTCAGGTCAGCTGTTTTCAGGATTGACTTCACAACTCCAAGAAAGTGGAAGTGAGGTGGGTATCTTCATGGATCTTGTTAGCCACTAGGACATCAGGGATGGGCCTACAGCTCTAGGAGCAAGTGAAATGGGACATACTCCCCAAGCAGATTTGGGTTCATTCTTTGAAACCATGAATCATACAAGAATTTTTATGGGTGAGATTTCTATTATTACCCTATCACTATGTCAAAATTGAAAGCCATGTAAGGTTTCTCAAGAGGGGCTATCTATAATACATTGCAGAACTGTGGGTAGGTGTTTTATGAAATGTGTTTTACTCAAGCTAGGATATACAACACTAACATTATTGAAAGAAATTGAGGGCCTGGTCGGTTCTCTTTAATATGTTCATTCTTCATGTTATAGTCCTTTAACCAAAAAGTAAAGTCGTATACATATTCAATTTAATTTAAAATTTTATTTTACCTGCTATTCATCTCTGGTGTCCAATGAAGAAGAAATATCCTCTTATTACTCCTGTATTAGTTTCTGACAGTTCAATTTCTCTGACTGCTACTCCTCAGACAACTGCTAAAGAATAGCACACAGGTAATTGCTTTGATCAAAATTTTTTACCAAATCTTTTAGACCTGATGTAGCTCACACAGCACCAGGAGAGAAAATGGCAGAGCTATAGGCCTATTGTTACATCCCACTAGTTGACCCTTTGGGGTTTTCTCTACTCGTCACACCTGCTCCGCTCCAGTTCCACACAGCCTATCCATATCATTCTTGACTCTCATCTAACTCCCACCAAGTTTAAAAAAAAAAAGACTTAAAGTATGATGGTCCCCAGAGGGATCTGCATCTTAATAAGGAAATTATAAAATCTCAGAGGTCACCTATCCCAACCCCTCGCTGATACATGAATCCCTTCCACAACAAACCTGATAAGGGGCCATCTGGGCCTCTGCTTGAAGACTTCCACCTCTTTCAGTCTAAAAAGGAAGTGGAATTTGCCAAGTTTGCAGTTTTGTATGACTCTCTCTCCCCGCTCTTCAATCAGTGTAATACCTTGGTATTTCAAACTTGCCATCCATTTCATGGAGAGGAGGAGCCTCTTGTAGAGTGAATTGCAATCACCTTGAGCTGGTTTAACCCAGAGGTGCTTAATGATCACTGGGCCAAAGCCCCCCTTCTACCACATGGAGCAGAGCCCACTTCACAATCACCAACCAGCTGAGCAGCTGAAATTGACTTGCTCAGCTGGTCCTCCAAATAAAGCCATTTTAAGAGTGCAATGTACCATAGGAAGCAATTTGTTTCCTTAAGATTTAGTACCAAACGTCTAGATTGATTTTGATTTGAAAGACAGAAGCTACTGCAAGGTGAGTAATTTTAAACTTAACATATTCCTCCTCTCAAGGAGTCGAACCATTAAAATTAGGTGCAAAGTACTTCTAATTTGTCAATCATCCCTTGTATAATTCCATTCTGACTATCAAAAAAATTGCACAAGAAATTTTGCCTTTGAGTCCTTCTAGCTCTGCTTTTCCTTGACTTGATCACATCTTTAGTGCTCACAAACATGTGAGGTCTTCCCCCAGAGCTCAGGAGGAAGGAAGGACAGTTATAATAAGAATGGGCCTGAACTTAGAGTAAACTTGTCAGCTGGGAGAAGGTTTTTTCCTCTCAACTACATAAAGTAACAGTGTTTGATTGACAAAGTCAGATTGTGAAGTACTGTTTAGATCCAGCACCAAGGACAGATCTACGATGGTTAGAGGGAAGACAAGTCTGTTCACCAGTATTCTGTCTTATATACACATCCATATCAAATCATGCCTACTGCAGTCATCTTCCAAAAGGAAAAAAAAATCATACTCTCCTTTCAGTTCCTTGTTAGTTAACTTCCTAATTAGAAACTAACCTAAGACTGAGGCCTTATCTTGGGAGTAGGTCTCTAGGGATTTGGTTCTAATTTAATGGATAGAAAGAGATAGAAAAGCTATCCCAGTTTCAGAGTACTCCATGGAACTGCACTGATTCAAAACTATAGTTCATGAGCCCTCACTGACATTTTTATTTCTTCTACCTATCCATAAGAAAACCAATTCAGAATAAAGACATTTGACAAAATAATAAAAGAATGTTTCCTGCCCACCCCAATCAACCTGGGTGACACTATCCCATAAAAAATACTTTATCCATAAGAGAACAGATTGCATTAAGATTATGATGGATAGGGGCATGCATATAAAGAATACTTGTGACCAGGGTTCATTGGGGAGTGCATACTGTAGGATGGAGGACTCATACAGAAGACATGCATAACCAGGGCAGATACATGGAGGGACGCCTTTCATGCAGAAAGGCATTGATATCTTCCGGAGATCCTATCACAATCACTCTAAGCCTATCTATTCTCCAATAAGTACTGATCACTTCTGGGTCTATAACTGGATATCACATTGTACTACTGTTGCAACTCATCTCTCTCCTGTATTTCATTTGGAATACTATTTCTTTCCCACAAGAGTATCAGGTTCTGTCATCTCTCTTTTAGCTTAATCCTCAGAGCCTAAGCCTTAGCTCTTTTAGAAAGAAAGGGTGCTTACACATCCAGTCACCAGACTAGGAAAGAAATCTTTAGATGCTTATTCTCCATAAGGAGAGGAATTTGTCAGAGAGCTAGGTGATACAATGGACAGAGTGCTGTGCCTGGAGCCAGGAAGACCTGAGTTCAAATTCAGCCTTAGATATTTCCTAGTTATATGACCTTGGGCAATCACTTAACTTCTGTTTGTTTCAGTTTCCTCAGCTGTAAAATGATGATAATAATAGCAATTATTTGCTGTGAGGATCAAAAGAGAGAATATTTATAAAATGCTTAGCACAGTGCCTGGCATATAGGAGGTACTATATGAATAATAATTATTACAAATATTTTTATGTTCCATAGTCTTTGCCTTCAGGGACCAAACTATTTTATATCACAGAATAGCCACCAGCTCATCAAAGCCTATAGGCCTTTGATTTGTCTTTGAACTCAATTCTTCCTGCCAGCCAGAACCAATATTGCTATCCTGGTTCTCTAGCTGACTTAGGTTTAGAAAATCCCCTTTAACTCCCAGTACTTGATTGCTACCCAGCACTACCCTCAAGTCATTTCAGAGACTCTCTTCCAACAAACCAGAAAGGGCGGTCTCGGTCTAGGAAACTGTTTTCCTTAGCTCTCCAAATCCTTTGGGTCTTGTTATGGAAATGAATCTAAGCAAAACCAAAAGCCAAGAAATAGGACCAAGATCATTATCTATCCCCTAGTCTACATCCTTGTATTATGATGTGTATGTGGCCAACAACAAACCTTCCAGGTTTTGAGCCATCTTACAAAAGTATGTGTCTAAATTCAAATCAATTCAATAAGCGGCAGAATGAGTAGACTGTTGGGCCTGAAGTCAGAAACACTTAAATTCAAACCTCCTCTGTGACCTTGAACAAGTCTATGTATGCTTCAGTTTCCTTAATTGGAAAATAGGGATAATAATAACACCTAAATGAAGTAGTATTTATGAATCACTAAGTGTAGTGCAGGGCACATGGCAGACATTTCATAAATGTTGTGTCCCCCCCTGTAAGATGCAAGGGATAGAAATAATATAGTAAACCATGAAATGATAATAATGATGATATTAAGATTATGATGGATACAGAGAGAGAGAGACACAGAGGCAGTGGGACAGCAAATAGAGAGCTGGCCTCTGAGCCAAAAAGACCTGGGTTCAAGCTCTACTTCTGACACGGACTGGCTGTGTGACCTTGGACAAGTCATTTTACTTTTCAATGCTCCAGCAACTCTCTTGCAAGTTGTAGAACTTTTTCCCATCTGCTAGAGTAGAGGAGATTTCTCCCCTACTTCCTACCAATGAAATCTCAGACCTGGACCAACTACCCCCCAAGTTAGGAACAATGTATGTGTAAAGACATAAAATATAAAACAATACTATACATTCATGTTGGTAATGTAAGATCCTTGAAAGTAGGAAGTATCTTGCTCTTATCTTTAGATCCCTGACACCTAACACAGTGCCTTGAACTTCATTGTGATCATCGTCATCAGAAATTCCATCTTAGTTCAGACTATTGTCCCATAAAGTGGTTATGTGCTTCCATATCAAACATCGTAGAGCTGGGACAAAGGGAGAAGTGAGGGCATGAGCTAACACCCCAAAATTCCATAGTCATGGATCACCAGAGTTGGAAGAGGCCTTAGAAATAACTTAAGGCAGCCCCCTAATTTTACAGTAGCTGCCACTTTATAGCCCAACACAAAATGCTCTGTTTGACAGTCAAAGCCCTTCATAACCTAGCCCCCTCCTACCTTTCCAGTCTCCTTACACCCTACTCCCCAAGAGGCACTCTTCCATCTAGTGACTTTGGCCTCCTGGCTGTTCCTCAAACAATTCACTCCATCTCTTAGCTCTGGGCATTTTCTCTGACTGTGTCCCATGTCTGGGATGCTCTCCTACTGACCTACCTGGCTTCCTTTAAATTCCAACTAAAATCCCATATTTTACTGGAAGTCGTTCCCAACCTCTATTAATTCTAGTGCCTTCCCTCAGTTAATTATTTCCTATTCATCCTCTATGTAACTTATACATATTTATTTACTTGTTATCTCCCCCATCAGTTTGGGAGCTCCTTGGTGCAGGGACTTTGCCTCTTTTTCTATCACCAGTGCTTAGCACAGTGCTTGGTACATGGTAGGAGCTTAAGGCATGTTTATTGACTGACTGACATTAGTCGTAAATAACAGATGGGATTTTCTTCCCCTGTCTTAGTGCAGCAAGGAATGCTGCAGATCTCAGATCGTGGCTCTCATGCAAATGGGAGGATGAAGAAACAGAGCCATCCTTCCAGACTGAAGCTAATGAAGAGTCAAGAGATAATTTTTTCAGTTAGGCAGGAAATAACTCGCCTGAAAGATGAGTTGGATTGGTGTTGCTGATAAGACTAAAGTTTTCCCCTGAATCTCAGCAAGGGGCCTGGGGCCGACAATGTCTCCTAATAAAATCTCATTAGGAAGATGCCAATTTATAATTTAACTAAGTCATCTGACAAATATTTATTAAGTACCTACTGTGACTAGCCCTGTCATAAGGAAATATTGCAAGGACACAAGCTTTTTATGACTAAAAAAGAAATATTGAAAAGGGAAAACTGGGAAGGATAAAATTAGACAATGTTTATCCAGCTGTATGTCTTATCTCTCCTATTAGATTAATAATAGAACTCATTTACATAAATTTTTAGGTTTATATACACTATCTCATTTGACATTCGCAACAATCTTGTGGGTTGAGAGTTATTATTATCCTAATTTTACTAAAAAAAAGTGAGGCTTAGAAAAGTTAAATGACTTGCCCAGGGTCTCAAAGCTGGACAATACATGAAGTAAAATTCATACCCAGGTCTCCCTATGTTTAAGTTCAGCTCTATGCACCACACTAAACTGCCTCCTTTAATCAGATTCAATTCAAGAAACAGTTATTAAATACCCACTGTGTGCATGGCACTGTGTAAGGCATTAAGGATATGAAGATCCCTGACTTCAAGGAGTGTTCATTCTACTTGAGGGATGCATTGTGTTCAAAGATAAGTAGGGGACAAGAAAGATTAAGGTGGGAAAATCATAAATCACTGTGAAGATCAGGGAAGACTTCCCAGTGGAGGAGGCATCTGAGTTGATCCTTGCAGGAAATAAAGGAATCTAAGAGGCAAAGGTGAGGAGAGGGGACTTTCTGAGCATGGGAAATGTCTTGTGTAAGACATGGAGGCAAAAGATATAGTGTTACAGTTGGGAGACATCTTGTAGACTAGTTTCCATAGAATGAAGGGGAATGGTATGAAATAAAACTAAATAGATAGGTTCACCAGGTTGTGAAGAGTCTTAATTATCCCATTAAAGCATTTGAGTCTTATCCTAAAGGTAATTAGGAGTCCCTGAAGATTTTTGAGCAGGAGAGTGACAAGGTCACTGTGCTTTAGGACTATTACTGGAGCAGGGGTGATTGAATGGGGAGTGAGCCTGGAGGCAAGGAGGTCAGTTACTTTACTGTTACAGTAATCTAGATTAGAATTAATGAGGTCTGACCTAGCATGTCGAGAGAAGAGGGCAGATGAGCGATGCTGTGGATACAGAATTGACAAGACTTGGCAAATGATTGGATGGGAGATGAAGAAGAGAGACAATTCAAGGATGTATCTGAAGTTAGGTAGATGAATGACTGGGAAGATGTTGGGATCCTCAAAAGAAATGGAATATTTTGAAGGAATTCTAGGAGGGAAGATAATGAGTTCAGTTTTGGACATATTTCATTTGAGATGCCTGTGGATACTGAGGAGGAGACAGACAGAAGGCAAGTGATAATGTGAGACTGGAATTTGGAAGAGGAATTAGGGCAGAGACTTTTGTATTTCATCAAGGTCACTCTAGTAGTAAAAGTCAAAGCTAAGATTTGAATACAGATCTTCCAACTCCAGTTCCAGTGGTCTTTCCACTGTATCACACCACCTCATCCCCCTGATTCTTTATTCATTCACGTCATCTTTTGACTTATGTTCAATTTTCCAATTAGACTTTCCTACTGTGAAGGCTACCTGACCCAATGACAAGGAATTTGATCTGCTTGACCTTTATATTTCCCAGTCAATTAACAAATTGGCAGATGTTTAATTGTACCATTCATCCAGTTTCTTGTGAGTCTAGCTACAAATCTACCCCCTTAGAACTTCATCATCTTTAAGCTAACTGATAAGATCTAGTTCTTAAACAGGCAAAACCAAGAATAGCTTGAACACAACCAGTAACGTGAATGAGCACAGACTATGCTATCAGGTATGAGAACTCACCCCATAGTCTGTGCTCATTTATCAGAAAATGTTGGCAAACTATGAAGTTTGTTTGCTAGGAAACTCTCCTTCAAAGGCAACTAGGGATTCATGATACTGTTTAGCGTTCCCCCATGCCTCCCTCCCTAAAGAAACCCCACTAACTTTATATGAGATGTGTCAACTCATTATGAGATGCTCACTTCATTCAACACACTAGCCTCTTAGATATAACATCAGGCATTTAGCATCTCCTTCAGAGATATTCACTTCAATTCAGTAACCTCACAGACTTTACACAATGTGTTTCATACCTTTAGAAACACCTCTTAGGTGCACATGTTTAAGCTTACGCTGAGAAAGAAAATGAAAACCTGGTCCTAGGAAAGGGCCAGCTGGTATCTTAGATGAAAATGGAACAAAATGATTACTTTGTGGTATCTGTAACATAATTACTAATTCTTCAAAAATTAAAAAAGCTATGACTTCATCAATGTGGCTATTTCCTCTAGTAAAGCATTTCATAACCATGAAAGCTTCCCAATGAAGTTTGAAAGAGATAAGTTTAGGCATATAAAAGTAAATCATGTCTTTAAAAGTAGGAAGATAGAAATACATATCAGTAGAAGAAATGCCTTTGAAAAAGGAAAAGAAAATCCTACAAAGCACAGACATTTAGAGGTCATTAAAATATTATTTTTTAAAATGTGTTAAAAACAAAACCTAATATTATTTGCAATAGGAAAAACACTAGAAACTTCCCCCCAAAAAATAGGAGTAAATCAAGGATGCCCCCCCTTTTACATTGCTATGTGATATAGTTCTATAAATTCTAATGATAGCAATAAGAGAAATAAAATTACCTTTATTTTCTGACATAATAGGATACTTAGAAAACCTAAGAGAATCAGAAAGGAAACTAATGAGACAATAGCTTCAGAAAAGCAGCACACAAAATAAACCCACTAAATCAATAGCATTTCTATAAAAATGACTGAAACAAAATCCAAGAGGTAAATAATAGAAAGAGAAGTTTCTATTCAAAATAACTACAAAATACAAACTATCAGGAAATCAATATGCCAAGGTATACTCAGGACTTATATAAATATAATTATAAAATCCTTTTTAAAGAAATAAAGACTAACCAATAATGATAAGAATTGCCCGTGGTTGGGCCATATCAATATAATAAAAATTGTACTTCTACCCAAATTAATTTATTGACTTGTATTATAACAATCATGCTACCAAAGGAATTCTTCATAGAGCCAGATAAAATAATAACAAAATTCATGAAAAAGAGGTCTAGAATTTCAAGGGAAATAATTTAAAAAGTAAGAATGAAGAAGGAATAGCACTTTCAGACTTTATATTATAAAGCAGAAATAATAAAGAATATTTGATATGAGTTTAAAAGATAAAAGTAGATTAGTGGAACAGGCTAAATAAGAAAGACTAAAACAATTGAACTCAATAGTCCAGTGTTTGATAAGCTAAAGAACATAAATTATTTGTGGAAGAACTCTTTATTTCACAAGAACTGGTGGGAAAACTGAAAGTAGTGTAGCAAAAATTAGGTCTAGGTCATCTTCTTACACTATATGCCACAAGCTCAAAATGTATGCACAACCTGATTGTTAAAGGTAATCCATAAAAGACAGTTAGAAGAGAATGGAATTAGGCACTTTCCACAAATAAGACTAAGGGGAAAACTCTTAACCAAAAAAAAAAAAAGATGAGAGTAGATAATTTTCATTGAAAAGCTTTTATACTAATTTAAAAAAATCAGTGTATGTAGGATAATGGAGAAAGATAATGAATGAATAAATGAATGATAAAGCATGTATTAAGCATTTATTATGTGTCAATAAGTACTGGGAGTACAAATATAAAAACAAAGATAGTCTCCGCCCTCAAGGTGTTTATATTTTAAAAGAGAGAGAAAACATAAACCAAGGAGTGATGTTTTGGCAGTGATATTTCTGTTTGGAAAGTTACAGAAATGTTGAATAGAGTCATAGTAGGAGCAGATTGACATATTCTTTCTAAGATTCATAAAAGAATTGATCTGATTACAATTCCAGTGCTGGAAACAGAGTATATTCATGGGGAAGAGAAGTTACGGTACTGAAGTGAAATACAATTACAAACCAGGACTATAAACTAAGGCAACCACCAATCAAGACAATGGGGTCTTAGCGTGTGAGTTCTGGGTATGAAAGGGCTAAACCTTTCAGGGTTTGGTTCAAACAGCATGGCAGCTAGTAACAAGTCCAATGGTGAAAAAGGAAGTGACAGTTTCCATCTAGTCAGGGGAGTGAAGTAGGGGGAAAACCTTTGTATCAAATATCCAGGGCAGCTAGTGGCACGGTGGATAGACCTCAGCGCCCAGAGTTAAGAAGAATCATCCTCCTGAACACAAATCTAGTTTTAGACACTTGCTAGCTGTGTGATTCTGGGCAAGTCACTTAACCCTGTTTGCCTCAGTTTCCTCATCTGTAAAATTAGCTGGAGAAGGAAATGGCAAACCCCTCGAGTATCTTTGCCTCCCCAAATGGGGTCACAAAGAGTTAGACATGGCTGCAATGACTCAAAACACCAAAAATCAAATATCAGAAAAGGGCTTAACATCTAAGTTTTATGAGAAACTAAAACAAATAGATAAGACCAATCTAATCCAATAAACATTTACTAAGTCCCTACTATATACCAGGTACTATGCTAAGATCTGTGAATACAATTTTTTAAAAATATAGTCCCTGCCCTCGACGAGCTTACAATTTAATGGGAGGGGAAAACACAAAAAAGGAGGCAAGAAAGTTGGGGAGGTGGGGGGAAGGGGGCAGAAATACCGCAGGGTACTAGACATGGGGACATGTTGTTCTATGGAGCTGAAACCAGTCAGAGCAGCAAATGCAGAGTGGACCAAGAGCTATTCTTGGATACAATGGATACATTGTCAAAGGATAAAAACAAAGAGTTGAAAATTTTCTTCAACCAATAAAAAGAAAATGCAAATCAAAATAACTCTAAGGCTTGCCTCATCCCCAGAAAACTGGCAAAGATAAGGAAACTCGGAAGGGCCACAGGAAGATAGACTCTATTACCTATTAGAGTTATTCATTGTCCAACATTTATGGAAAGTAATCTAGAATTGTGCAAAAAAAAGTTTTTAAACTGTCTCACCAAAGATTCCTCTACTATGCATATGCCCCAAGGAAGTCAAAGACAAGAAACAGGTTTCACATACACAAAAATATTTAGAGCAGAATATTTTTGTGGTGACTAAGTAGATGTTTATTGACTGAGAAATGGATAAATAAATCATGGTCAATGAATGTAATGGGCTATAACGGTGCTATAAGAAGCAATGAACATGAAGAATTCCAGAAGCTTAGGAAGACTTGTATGAACTGATGTTCAGTGGATTGAGCAGAACCAGAAAAATTATATACATAATAAATATAATAATATATAATGAAAATAAAGAATAACAAAATTAAGCTGAACACTACACAATCATAATGACCAAGCTCGGCTCCAAAGGAAAGATGAGAAAAGCTAACTTCCTTATTTTCAGAGGAAGAAGACTATGGATGTGAAAGATTGTACTGTCAGACTTGGCTGATGAGTTGGTTAGTTTTGATGAACCACCTTTTTTCCTCTTTTTTATTTTTTGCTATAAGGGTAGGGAAGAGAGGATAAATTCAGAAATGAAGCCAATATAAAAACAAAAGATACCAATAAAATTGCTTTTGAAAGAAATGAGGCAAGGAAAACTATAAAACAGTTTGGCAGGAAAGCATTTTAGATAACCACCTTATACCATATACCACATTAAATTTTAAATAAAGTTATATCATAAAAAGGGTAGCTTGTTTCTTTGAAAAATACAGTTGAATGAAGAATTGATAACCAGATAAAAGGTTTGAAAATATAGCTAATTGAAAAACTGATAACCAGACAGAGGCATAAGAAAGTTAGAAGAGGGTTTAGAGGAAAAGATGAGTTTAATTTTGCAAGTCTTGAATTTGGTATATCCGGATGGACATGTCCAAAAGGCAGATGGAGACACAGAACTGCAGCTCAAGAGTCATGAGGTAGATATGTCATATGCAGTCACAGTACCATTTGTTCTTGCTTGTTTTTCTTTGTTACAAGGAAAGAATTAAAGCAGTAGTGGAGAAGGGGGTGGAGGATGACAAATAGAGTATTTCCAGAAATGTAATTTATAATTATAATGGAAAAGCAAAAGGTATCAATAAAACATTTTTAAATAAGAAGTAAAAAAATATAACTATCTAAAAATCCTTCAAATCACAAACATAAGAGAAATATAAATTAAAACAATTTTGAAGTATCACTCTTCACCCATCAAATTGGCAAAAATGGAAAAAGATGAAAATGGTCAGTGTTGTCAGGGCTGTGGGAAAACAAGCATATAAGCTCACTGTTGGTGGAGCTATGAATTATCTCAACCCACTCTGAAACACAATTTGGAATTATGCAAGAAAAGTTGCTAAACTATACTATCCCTTTGATCCAATGAAACTGTGATCAGTAGAAAAATGGGAAAAGGAAGGGAAGGGGAAAATAGACTTATGGAATTCATCTGCCCAAGTAGTACAGGCTGAAAATATAAATAGTTTTCCAATCTTGAATAAATTCCTGAAAGACAGAGCTAGGATGGGTGATTACAGGAAATAAGTATATTTGGCAGATGTTCCCAACTTTTGAGACTAACAGAAAAGATAGCCATCCCCATCAACAACCCATTTGACATTAAATCACAGAATCTCAAAGTTGGGAAGGACCTTGCAAATCAACTAATCGAGTCCCCTCATATTCTAGATGAGGAGCCTGAGGCTCAAAGAGAGTAAAGAAAATTTCGGTTTCTACTCACATAACATTCAGTGCAAAAAAGAATAGAGACCAGAACAAAGTAAAATGGGACCATCATCTCTCCAGTCCAAGATACCATTCAACATAAGATTGCATTAACATTCTTGGCTGTCATATCACATCATTTGTTCATGTTGAGATTGCAGTTTACTAAAACCCTTATGTCTTTTTCAAACTGCTATCTATCTATCTAACCATGCCTCCTCCATCTTATGCTTTGGGAACTGATTTTTTAACACAAACATAAGACTTTAGATTTATTCCTTTTACATTTTATCTTGTTAGAATTCACCCAGGGTTTTGGATAACTTTTTAAAGTATTAAGCTCTGTTGCTATTCAATGCATTGACTATCCCTCCATAAAGCTTTATGTCTCTTATAAAATTGGTAAGCAGATTCCCTTTTTAACAATTTAAAGTAATGCCTCAAATCAAATTTTGGAGCAGTAGAGTCAACAAAAGGTTGGGAGGAGATAATTTTTCCAGCACCAGGAAGGAAGCCTGTCTGAAATCCACATAAGTAACTGGGGCAGCAACAGCAACTGCAGCAGCAGCAGCTTCAGAAGCTCTCAGTCCAGAGGTAGTAATGGGGTTGGACAACTGGTCAGAAAGAGATTACAGGGGACCCTTTTCTGGCACTAGGTATAGCTAGAGTCTACTGGCAGATCTATTGCTCCTACTAAGTTCTAGGTCGTAGTTCGAGGGTAAAGAGGAGCACTGACAATTGGTCACAAAGGAGAAGGGGCCCTGGTCACAGTACCAAAGCAAAGAGGTTGTGGTTGCCAAGTAAAGTGGTTGCAAAGTAAAGTAAAGACCAGAACACAGACCAGGAGAACATACCTCTCTTCCAGAATCACACCACCTTGAAAGCACCAAAAACTTTCAAACATCCACAACTGGCTCTAAAAACAGCAATAGAAAGAAACCTAAAGCTTAGGACACTGCCTCCCCATCCCAAGGTAAGTAGAACCCAAATTTAACATAAAGTTCAAAGTCAAGAAATAGTCTGGGAAAATGAGCAAACAACAACAAAAAATAATTTGACAATAAAAACCTACTATGATGGCAGAGAAGACCAAGACAAACTCAGAAGAAGACAACGATGTGAAAACATCTGCCAATAAAATTCTTAAAGAAAAATGTTAATTGGACCCAAACCCAACAAGAATTACTGGAAGAGTTAAAGAAAGAGACATGCGTGGTAGAGGAAAAATTGGGAAAAGAAATGAGAGTGATTCAAGGAAAATATGGAAAGAGAATTGACAGCTTGGTAAAAGAGGTACCAAAAAAAAATACTAGAGAAAATGCCTTCTTTTTTTTTTAATTTTTAAAAATTTTTTAATTTACTTTTAATTTACAAGATTCAGTTCCACAATCCCTTGAGTTTCAGATTTTCTCCCTTCCCTTCCCTCCCCCCATGGTAGCATGCAATCATGTATAGGATCTGCAAATGCTTTCACATTGTACAATAGTCT